>JANHGB010045117.1:30949-55813 GCA_026283785.1 Coracopsis vasa | reverse complement strand
GTTGGACAGAGCCTTGGGTGACATGGTTTAGTGTGAGGTGTCCCTGCCCATGGCAGGGGGGTTGGAACTAGGTGATCATAAGGTCTTTTCCAACCCTAACTATTCTATGATTCTATGATTCTAATACCCTGCAAAGACTTCCAGCCAGCAGTAACACCAGCATGGCACACCACATATATCTGTGGACAGCATCACTTGGCGGTCATCATGACAACATAACTTGGATACTCACTGCTACTGCTGTGGTGGGAGAACTGAATACGATACAGTCTCCAAGAACTGAACACACAATCCCACCAACAACTCTGGAGACCAAAACACTTTTGCAAGGCAGAGGTCCAAGCCACGCCAGCATCTGCAAAGACCAGCTCTTGCAAGGAGAGATGCAGGACACATGGTCTCACCCGCTAACTCACAACACACCTTCCTTTTCTCCTTAGCTGATAAGTGTTTTCTGCTTGGGAGAAGGAAATACAACGAACATCAAAAGGGGATTTTACACATGCTTAGTTCTGAGCTGCTTATTTCTTACAGCATTTAAAACAAAATAAGTTTCTATGTATGCCAATAATAATTGAAAAAAAGTTTGAGAAAAACATGCAAGTTGAACAGCCTTCTTAGAATAGATTCATAATTACATATTTTATAAACTCGCTTCCCAGGGTCTGATAAAATATCATTTTGAAACTGTTTTCCATAGAATTTGCAAATCTAATATGATAACCCTCTGTGCAAAACTCAGTAAAAAACTGAAATACTGAAAACACAGGCAATTACCACAAAATGTATATGGAAATCTCTTACACAAAAAAAATAAAAATGCATTTTCACCACTTCCATATATAAGAATAGGAGGCATCCTGCTGGATACTTCTCCTCAAAGTCATCTCATAGTCAAGGCTGTCTGAACATGAGAATCCAACAAGATATTGCCAAGTTTCATATATAAATTCCACTCATATAAAAAAGAAAAGTTTGAAAATAAATGCCATATCCCCTCTTCAAGCCAGCAACTACCTCCTGTTCGTAACAGAAACACACTGCAGACCTCCTGCTGAAGAGCCAGAATGTATTCAAGCAAAATAAATAAAAATCTTAAACTATCTGTATTTAAAATACCAAGAGTAATTACTGGCATGTAAGAGTAGTTCTCTGGCAGCTGGGAATGGTGAGCACCAGCTTGCTGATTTTATATCCACCCTGATCTCCTGCCTGACCTCCATCAGTGCTTTTTCCCAGCAGCCTCATTGACAAAACTCACACAAATACTGGTGAGATTCCTGGCAGTCTTGTTTACTAGAAGCCAAATTTCATGGGCAACCAGTCCAAGGGGCTGCAGCCCCTCCAGACTTCCATGCCAAAATTTAAATATGGCAATGCATAAAACTATGGTGTCTTAGGCCCTATTATTTTTTTTTCCATACTTTCTGTAGCACTAAAATTGAATGGATATTTAATAGGAAGATCATAAAAAGGCTAATGCTCAAATGTAGCCCTGCCAAGCCTCCCGTATTTTGCTGCAGAATCATCCATTTGAGACTACCAAAACTACTCCCTTGTTCCCAGGCAGTTTATCTGCAAAAAATATTGCGAGTGTGAGAGAGCTGTAACATGGGAGCAAGCATGAGGGAGCAGACCGAGGTGCTGGCTGACAAAGAAAATCTATAAACAGCTAAAACAGAGATAAATCAATTTTTCATCCTGAATCCCAGATGAGAAAATAGAGACTTTTATGAAAAAGAGCAGCCTTGTGGTTGCTTTTTTGATAAGACATTTTGGTTGAACAGCTTTTTTTTGATTCAGCAGCATCATAAGCTTTTTTACTGCTTGAGATCGGACCTTCCGTAGCTGGTCCAAAGCATTTCCTGGCAGCTGTCTTTGAAGCTGCCTTGGGCTGGTGGGTTTGAGAGGGATCTTTGATTTGAGCTGCACCAAACCTTGCAGGCTGCTGGGCAGCTTTGCTGGAGCAGATGGATTGAGAAAGAAACGATCTCCAAGGAAGATCACTGGAAGCGTCAGTCTACCTTTATCCTGCTCCTTTTTACTGGCATATGAACATGCTATTTACTTCCACCCAAACACAAGGCACGCCATAAACTGCTGCATCCACAGCCATCTGCTTTGGACATTAAAAAGTTGTTAAATAAGCCTGAAAAAGAAACATTTGAGAAGGCAGAATAAATCCAACGTTACTAACAGGGATTGAGAGGCATGGACTTGTTTCAGGGATGCGGCAGGAGACAGCAGCCAGCCTGGAGCAGATCCCATCTGCCCCATGTTCAACAGCACCAAACGCCTTAACAAATGCCCTAAAAAGCAGCCAGGTGTCCTCAGGCAGTAGGTGTTCCCTTCCTGCATCAGTCAGTGCTATATTAAAACTTATGATCAACTTCTGTGAATGAGGTTTTATCACTTGGCTCTTTCGATGAGCAGCCACCAGCATCTTCCCCAACAACGTTCAATGCGGCACCAATCTTCCATGTCCACATCTCTCTGGATGACATCCCTTCTCTCCAGTGTGTTGATCACAGCACACATCTGGATGCTTAGCCCAGTCTTTTGGGGTTTTTTTAGGCCATTGTTTTCTTTCTCCTTCATCTGGCAAAGGCTAGGCAGAGATTACTTAATTCAAAAGAAAAATAGCTTGTTTTATAGCATGGCTTTAACACATGACTACGGCTCAGTGTGCAACTGTATGCAGTTTTCTAAGACACAGCCAGACCTATGCCTTCCCTGAAACAGCACAAGCTAAACTTCAACTTCTTCATTCTTAAATCTTCTCATTAAACTGGAAACAGCTACGGAAGAATCAGCATGTCTCACTCACAGGTCTTGAAAGGTCCTGATCTAAAATAACCTATTAACAGGGTACCCTACACAAAATGGGGTGGTGATGGGGACACATACACCAGGGCAGCACAAGTTGACGAGACTCCTTAGCAGAAGATGAAACCAACTTGTGCAGGCTCAGGGACAGACAGAGCAGAGGAAAGGAGCAGTGTCACCGGGCACAGCGGGGGCTCACCTGTGGCCGAGGATGGCCGGTGACCAGGCAGGTCAGCTCCAGCGTCTCGCCCTCACGGATGGTGTAGACCCTCTCCGAGTAGCGCTCCTCCTCAATGTTGCACGCCAGGCCCGAGTGCACGATCCGCACGGTGGGGGGAGCTGAAAGACCCAGAGAGAAAAACTAGGTGAGCATCATCGCTTGGGGCTCACACAGACCCATGTGCATTGCAGCAGCCTGGGGCCCCTGCAGACCCCTAGCTGGGAGCATTGGGGATGAGTATTTTCACATGCAAAATACTCTTCTGCTTACTCATCACATGCATATGGTGGTGGATGCCTCATCTCCAAAAACCTTCAAGGCCAGGTTGAACGGAACTCTGAGCAATCTGATCTACTTGAAGGTGTCCCAGTTCATTGCAGGGGGGGTTGGAACTAGATGAGCTTTAAGGTCCCTTCCAACCCAAACCATTCTATGAGTCTATATTCATTGCCAGAAGATACTGCCACAGTAATTATTAATACCCAGCAATGCCCTGAGCCAAACCTTCACAAACTCATTTGCATTCCAGTGATTTTTGTTTCAATTTCCAAATGAACTCTGCATTATTGTTCTTTTTATTATATATCTTTCTAAATGTATTATCACACTCATTATGCAAATGAGAAGCCTTAATTAAACCAGTAAAATTAAGCAGGAGAAACAGTGGGACTGACGCTGCTTCCCTTCAAAGCCGATACCAAAATCCTGTTGCTGTCAGAGGGACCAGGATTTGGACCAGAGGTTAAGTTCAAGGAGAACCCTTACTTTAATTTTCTTGTACATGCAACCTGAACTACAAGAAGTTATTCTGTTTTACATGTTGTACATGTAGGAAAACTTCCATGTTGTTGCTAATACGCAAATACAAATTACAGCTCTGCTTCAGCGAGTCTCCAAAGCATGTTCCTGGTTCTATGATTTCCTTTATTCCTGAATGGTGAAATTCACAACTATTAAAATTTTCAGAGATAAGGAAACTGAGTTACAATCCTACTGCCAAATAAAGTAACATAAACAGCAGAAGAGATAAAACATAATTGTGGTGAGTTCTGAAGACCCAGCATTTCACCCTCTCTACTCATCAGCACACTGCTCCTTTCCCGTAAAAGTGGATGCCTCTTAAAGTCCTAAGTGAAGTCTTAAATCACAACCAGCAAGCAGAACAATTAGAGCTGAGCCCAAAGGGACTCGTGTCCCCATTCCCCATGGACAGGAGCCCTGTGCTGCCGGGATAACATCCATGCATTCTCTCCAACAGCAGTAACCCCTCTCCACAATTGCTGCTCCATTTCCAGGGCTCTGCACTGCACATCGCCTCCCTCTCACACCACTCCACTGGCTCTTTGCTCAATCTGCAATTGCTCAATTAACACCCACCTCAGGCACACGTGGGATCCCTGGGATGCATCACTGGCACCCCTGCAAAATCCCATCACCATGCCATTGCTGGTCCAACCTGCACACAACTCCCAGTCAACACAGTCCATTGTGGTACCAACTGCTACACAAAGCGCAGAATTAATACAAGCCTGCTAATAATTCAAATTTCTGACCCTCCCTCTCCAGAGCTCAAGCAAAGGGTCCTGAACAAGACAGTGTCAGGTCAACTATATGAACAGGAAGAGAATAATTATTTCAGGCTGTGATGACTAGGCCTGACTTTCTCAGCTACCTTGCATTGCCCTGTCTATCTCAGTTACTATATTTAGATCATTTTCAAAGTGCTTGGCCTAAATTAATCTCTTCAGCAAGTGTTTAACAAATAAACAAACAAATCTCTCCTTGGCAGAGCCTCTCTGCAGAGCACCAGGCCAGGCAGAAGAGCTCATGCAGGGAATGGACATTTCCTCAATTACTGGTGTGCTCCCAAGTCACAGAATGGTTTGGGTTGGAAGGGACCTTAAAGATCATCTAGTTTCAACCCCCTGCCACAGGCAGGGACACCTTCCACTAGACCAGGTTGCTCCAAGCCCTATCCAACCTGACCTTGAACACTGCCAGGGATGGGGCAGTCACAGCTTCTCTGGGCAACCTGTGCCAAGGCCTCACCACCCTCACAGGAAAGAACTTCTTCCTAATATCCAATCCAAATTTCCTCTTTATCAGTATAAGACCATTCCCTCTCATCCTACCCCTCCATGCCCTTGTAAAAAGTCCCTCTCCTGGGACTTCAGTCAAATAGTACAAGGTGACACAGCTCTGGACAACCACCAGGTCAGCAGATAGAATGGCTTGGTGAGGCTACTCAAGACTAAGCAAATGGGCAAAAGAGCAAAAGGTCCCCCACCCCACGCTCACACCCTCCCATCAGGCAGAGGGGAGGGAAGTGGGCAGTGGAAAGGGGATGAGGGGGTCAGCAGCTCAACAACAGCAGCGAGCTCCAGCACAGCCACCAGCAAGCTCTGAGCCTCAAGCAGCCATGCAACAAGTTCCAAGGACCTATCAGCTCGCCCTCTCCACTTTTCTGTTGGCAGCCCCATTTAGCAAAGATGAATACAGGCTAAAGCATTCTTGCTCTTGGCAGTTCTGTGAGGCCAGGAAAACCTGCTCCCTAGCATCAATTACTTCCAAGTTCAGCACAATGACTGAATATACACCCAATGCTCAGCTTATGGTCACGTTTAGTCAGACAAGTATATCCACCTGCCTCCCTGCCCAGGAGCTGCCTCAGATGTTCTTTACTGCTTAGAAAAAACAAATTGAACCAGCCATCCCTTTGCACCACAGATCCAGGCTTCTCTTTCTGATGGAGCTCGCCATCCCTCCTGCAAGGCCAGAGATGTCCTTGTTTAGGAGCCAGTCCCATGTGTCACAGTCTGACCTTAAAATAATCCATTAATTTTTATTTTTTTTTTCCCTAAGTAGGACAACAGCACTAATGCTCAGTGTTCTGCAGCTTTCCCTCTGCTAGAAGAGCTGATCAACCCCCAGACACCACCAGTTCAATGTCCTGGGATATGGAGCATCCTTTTTGTTCTGTATGCACAGCTGCTGTACAGCAGGGCTCTGGGCCACAGCTGGGGCTTTTATGATCTTCCACAATACAGATATTAAAATACTAAAATGTTAAAACAGAGCCATGGAGCAGAAAGGTAAAACAAGGTTCAGCATAGATCACAAGACTTCTGATAAAATTAGAAGAGTCAGCAACATTATGCCAACATCCTCTTGCCTTTTAAATCCATATTACATTAATATTACATTTTCATTCATATTATATTCATATAACTTCAAATTACATTTGAAGTATCCTTCATTTTAGTGTCTCTGCCACTGCTCCATAGCTATTAGGTTTGGGAAGGCAATACAGAAATGAAAAAATACCCCCCTGTGTGTTATTATGGCAAAAGATTACACTGCTTTAAGAGGAGATCAAACAAATAAAGGAAAATAAAAAAATATTCTTACTACTTTAAGTTTTAAAATCTTATGGTTGGGGAGACATTGCATAATTATGAAATGTCATCTCCCTCTCCACTGCAGGAATATTCACTACAGCTACTTTTGAAATAGGCCTCCAAGGATTTCATACCAGACGAGACATTAAAGTAATATATACTTGGCATTTATTTTGTTTGTGGCATTTTGGAAGAATTTGTCTTGTGATCATACACAGTAAATATTGCATGAAACAACCCATCCTGGTGCTGTCCCTTACAGCTCGCACACACAAGTGAAGGAAAGCTGCTTATGACACATAGGTAAGAAGGAAAAGGCTCAACAACAAAACCAAGTACAACTCCACCTCATTTCTGCTGCAAAGAAGTTGTGTGGCACCATGAGATTGCTTTTTTCAGATGAAAAATGGTGCCAGGCTGACCTTTCACCATATCTTGTTATATAATGACGTTACCTAGGTCCCTTTTATTGGCGGATCTTTTCCAGCAATTTCAATTCATTTCGCTTCTCTGCCTCTTGCACACACATACACTCCTATACAAGAGATTTGGTTCAACTTGCAACAAGTTCCTCAGACATTACAGACCAGGGAAAAAAAAAAAAGGTAATAAAAATTTATGTGAAGGCAAAATTAGAAATGCCCAAAATTGAATATGTATGTGGGTATGTAGACACACTTAATAAAAAAAGACAAAGGACAAACCAGCTGCTGTGATGAATGCCAGCTAACTTCCAAGGGAAATATGCAGAATACATTTATTTCCAAAAGCAGTGCAAGAATAAGTAGAAAAGTTTTTTTTCAAACCAAGCTGGTCACCCAGAAAAAGCAAATGAACAAGTGGTTTTAAACTGAAAAAGGGGAGATTTAGATGAGATACTAGGAAGAAGTTCTTTGCTGTGAGGGTGGTGAGGCCCTGGCACAGGTTGCCCAGAGAAGTTGTGGCTGCCCCACCGCTGGCAGTGTTCAAGATCAGGTTGGATGGGGCTTGGAGCAACCTGGTCTAGCAGAAGGTGTCCCTGCCTGTGGCCAGGGGGCTGGAACTGGATGATCCTTAAGGTCTCTTCCAACCCAAACCACTCTGTCATTCTATGATTTTAAGTGAGAGTTGGGATAATACAAAGAAAATGCTTCACGACATATAGTAGGTTTGTGGAACTGCGGTGCAAGTAAGACACCTTGGACAGCCAGAGTGCTCCAGTCTGTCTTTCTACTTGAAGAGCTGGTAACTCTCCTGACCTTAATCACAACATTCACAATAACTGGTATTTTTCTAAAAAAGCTCAACTGCTATAATCATGGAAATAAATGATAATTTCAGTTCTTATTGGGGAAAAAAAAAAAAGAAAGCTTTTAGTCTATGAGATTTTGATTGCACTGTTTCCTAACCACTCAAAAGAGAAGACATGCTGAATTAAGAAAGTATTTATTCACAATTTCTAAGTTAATCTCAAAAGTTTCTAGGGCATGAGACATTTGTGCACGTGACTTTATCACGTCATCAAATTAAAAACTGACCAAAGGATAAATGGATTTTATTTTTTTTCATAAGAGCACTGAACATCCACAAAAGGCATCCTCAGCTTCTCAGTTTTCCAGAGACAATTGGAAGGTGAAGCCTCTCTCCTTCTCCTTCTCCACTTGTCCCCAGCCACCTCTATCTTTCAGTACATAGCAATTCATTCTGGATCTACACGTTTGGACTAAGACCAATAAATGAATCACATAAAACCTTTGCAAGAGTTTTCTTTCGTGCTTTACTAGCACAAAACAGGGTCCTTGCCAGTTTCAGACACCTCCAGCAGCTCACTGCCAGGAGGAGAGCAGAGCATGCCTGCCTATGAGATGCAACAGCGACCACTTTGTTATTCCAAATCTTAAGAAAGAATTCTTTAAAAGAGACAAGGATCTCAGCCAATATTCCTGTCTGAAGAGTTATCATGGCTTTTTCCCCATCCTTCTCCAAACTGGAGTATGCTTACCATTCCAGAAACAGATGCCCACAGAGATCATATGCCATAGATCATAAGTTTTTAATATTTGCCCAGCGGCACAAACAATAAACAGTGGTGTAATGAGTTGTAAGGCGGAGGGACAGAGAAATAAATCTATCTGTTCCTAGAAAAAGTATTATGGTTCCCCTAACTCAATAGATACTCTGCTGATAAGCTTTGTAGTGTCAAAATTAGGTCAGCCTGTGACAGTAGTGTTGGGAAGCAGCAGTGTGATTTAATTAGCTCTGTGCCTTCTTATGTTAGTACTATCAATCAAGGAGGCTTCCTGAGCTCCAAAAACACGGTTTAAGTCACAGAGATATGGGTGAATATCAAGTAACGTGGCAAAAACAGTCCAATCACAGAGGAAAAAAAGTTGACTTCAGTCCTCATCTTGCTAGTCTGGTGGGTAAGGTCAGCTCAGGGCCAGCCCAGAAGAGGAGAACACACGATAGATGCTACTATGCACATGAAGGGAAAGCAGGCAGGAAATATTTTGTACTGATGCATAGAAACCTTTTAAACTATGGACCTCTTCCTGCTATCACTTACCTACTATGGCTACTGAAAATAACATATAGCCATAATCCTATTTAAAAAATAAAATAAATAAAAAAGAAATACTAAAGAGAAGATATTTCAAAGTTTTAACCAAATGTAGTAATACCAAGATTTCCACAAGACCATCTGTGCTTGCTCAGTTGCACTTTGTATGATATGAATTGAACCAGGAATTTCATGACTGATTTCAAATGCCCTTTATTAGGGCGAGCCCCTCGCACAGGTCAGCATCACACCACCTCTAGCCACAGGCTTCCTATATGAGGTACCTGGATTTCTCTCAGCTGGGGCCCAAGATGAAAAATATAATCAATAACCTTAATATTTATTAAATAAAACCAACTTGTATAACATTTCTCATTCCCCACTGTCCTCCAAAGAATACTACACTGAAGAGAAAAAAAAAGGTCCAATAATAAATTTCTTAGTGGACGGAACCTCACCTCCTGTTGGAAAAAGACGTCACAAATCCCACATTACCTGCAGCAAAATACTCTAAACTCTGCATTGATGAGAACTATTGCCATAGGGCAGTTCATTCATCACGGCAATACCACTGAGACTCCTGGTCACTTCATTTGCAATTAGCAGAATTAAGAGCTGGTAAGAGTACAGGAAACCTTAATTCTGAGAGTTGCAAGCACATCTGCAATTACTTTAAATCATCTTTGTCTAAAAAAAGATTATTTCCTCCTTACCATGCTGTAGAACTGCATGAAATTCACTGGGGGCTCCACTCCTGCTAATTGGTTTTACATGGGAAGGCTCCTGATGCAAAGCAGCAGAGCGAAACTGCAGATATGATAAGCGAATGCTGCCCACGTGCAGCCAAAGCTGATGCCGAGCAGTGGAGAGGCAAGAGCCTGAGCACGCAGACGTGCCTGCTCCAGTACCAACGCAGCTCCCCACAACAGGGTAGGAAAGCTCAGGGCTACAGAGCACCCAGAAGATAAGAAGCATTCTATGTTTTCAAGAAGAGTCATTATGGTTCTCCTATTTCACATATACATCTAATTTTAATTACATTTTAAATAATCCTACAAGTTCCACAAATCATGAAGATCTTATCATCGTGCAGATTAAAGGAAATAATTACAGAACCAGAGCTCTGATATTTTTCAGAGTTTAACTCTCACCATTGTCCTCCAACAAGGTCTTGACCAAATCTCTGTGAAAGTGGAACTTTACACCAGCAAGTAATTGGTCAAAGATCACAGAATATTATCACAGACTCATAGAATGGTTTGTATTGGAAAGGACCATAAAAAACATCCAGTTCCAACCCACCTGCCATAGGCAGGGACACCTTCCACTATATCAGGTTGCTCCAAGCCCCGTCCAACCTGGCCTTGAACACTGCCAGGGATGGCGCAGCCAGAGCTTCTCTGGGCAATCTGTGCCAGTGCCTCACCACCCTCACAGGGAAGAACTTCCTCCTAACATCTAATGTAAATCTCCCCTCTGTCAGTTTAAAGCCGTTTCCCTTGTCGTACCCCTACATGCCCTTGTCAAAAGCCCCTCTCCAGCTAATTACATTTGGGAGGAACTGTAACACCGAGGCTCTCAGTGCCTGGCAAGCAGCCCCAAAGCATATGGCTTCCACTCTAACTGGTGCCGTCTTAGTCTTCAGTTAATTATGGGTGCACAAATCTAGAGCACCCTCTTCAAGATATTAGTTTAATGCAAGTTTTCTATGAAACTCAGAGAAGGGAATAGCTCCTAAAAACACAGGAACTTGGTTTCTTGTTCTAGCCATTCAATAACTTGGTACTTATTTTTCATCAGCACTTATTTGTCCTTAAACATTTGTCCTTTTTTTGTTTAGCAGCACATAGCAAAGTTGGTAGGGAAAGCTGCACTCTTCACAGATAAACTGAAAAGACCCATATGAGCCCGGGAATACCCAAAGCATCCCTGCTGACATTTCAGTCTCTTCTCTGCTCAGCCTGCCAGGACAGCCACCATGTCCACCCAGGTGGGAGAGCCCAGATTCTAATGCCTTTTTTCCAATCCCAAACCCCCTACATATTTCTATATGTATGGGTGTAAGACAGGATCCCTCTTCTATACATGCAATTAATTGATGCCAGTGCATTTTAACTTTTTAAGATTTTTTGTGGATTGTCCTGGAATACCAGACAGCATCACATGTGAGAGATAAACCCTTTTCCTAATGCATACACATTTTTTTGTACTGACTGACTCTATCTCAGCTTAGCCAGAGAGAGCTGACTGCAATACCACCTCTGCTGCCATTTCCAAGGAGCAAAGGGCTACCAGTGCAACTGACATTGCTGGGTCACAATCATGCGTTCCTGCCAAGACAAAGAATTAAGAATAATTTCCTCTATGCTCTTGCAGGAAGTTATCTCCTGACTTAACCTCTTGCTCCTTCTTTCATTCATTAAAAGGCCACCTAATTCAATTCAAGGAGATGGACTGCTCTTCTCCACACTGCAGGATTGCTAGCATGTACATGTTCAGATATGATTTACAGATTTGGCTGCCAAGTTACTCTCCCAAAAGAAATGTGAGGACAACATGGGTACCTTCACTTCAACTAGCACTGCATGAGGGATATAGGGCAACAGTCTCTCTCTTGACCTTGGAAATAGAAACTGAATAGCCTGGAGTATCAACACTGAGAAAACATCCCTCCCGTACAGGACTTCCGGACAGGATTCTGAGGAGGTATTTCTTTGGATTTTGTTTTGTTTTTAAGCTGAGTCCTGGCTTCAAGTAAAAGTCACTGAGACACATTGCCTTGCAATTCTTGCTTCTGCTTGGCACCCTTAACAGGCAATCAAAGATTAGCACAATAGCCATGTTTTCCTATGCCACAGAAAGCATACAGTACACTAGAAGAATGGCACAAAATACAGTACACTATTTAGTGTACTAAACTAGTGGCCCCTGCAATTCATATTTCTAAATTCCTCAGCCTCTTATTCCAGCATGTTCAGAGACTGACGCTGTCATGATTTCTTGGTTAGTTCACAATATGCCAGGTTGAGGTATCCTTTGCACACAACAAATACGGCATCTTTCCAGGATCACACTGATTTGGAGGGGATTGGGATTACAAGTATAGAGAGAAACCTTCCTACACTACACTTTCCTCCCTTAACCGCTCTTTGAGCAGTTTGCAGCCTACAGATTGCAGGCAGTGGGTTCAATGAATCTTCTAAAATAAGAAATTATCTGTAAGTGACAGCAACACTACGTTGTTACTTGCATCATAAAACAGATAATACTGCCAGGCCTGTTTCAACAGTATTATAGTCTAGCAGTAAACATGTCTTACTTATTTGGGTGTTCTGAGCATACAGTAATATGTTGTTTCCCCCACCTAAAAAGGCAGAGACACATAAAAATCAAACACATCATTAAAAATCACCTCTTCAAAAGGTGAATCCTGAATTCTTAACCATTACTCCTATTTGTACACTTTGACAAAACATCTTTCAGAATCTTCTTCCCATGGTCCACGTAGCTTTCCCTGTCCCACTGTAAGGATCGAAGCCTCACTTGCTTCTAGTACAAACTGGCAGAGAATTAGCTGGCCTCTACCTCCCACCTCCTCTGCAGCCAAGCACAGAGGCAAAAGAAGCAAGTTCCATTGAGGTTCACTCTGAGGTACATAGACACCTGAACCTGTTAATTTGGTAATGTCACTATTGCACTACACCTTCAAAGCCATGCTGATGTGTATGCACATCATGGCACATCCATCATAGGGCACTTGCAGATGAACCAACAGAGCGCAACCAAGCAGAACGAGATTGGGGCTGGCATGCAGCACGAACATTAACAAGCCTTCCCGCAGGCCTGTGCTGTAGTGTAACACTAGGATGTAGTGAATCAACAATCACTGCTCTGCAGACCTGTATGTACCTCCAGGATTCGCAATGGGCTTCAGCTTCCCTGGAGCTATATAAGCCATTGGAGCCCAGCCCAGCCTGCCATCATGGAGTACAGCTTGGCAGTGTCAACACTTGGAAGACTGATAGACAACTATGCATGCCCAGCCAGAACATCTCACCTGGAAGACCATAGCTGTGCTCTATCACCTGCAGATGGGCCATGGGCATCTCATTAGGGTAAGGATGGACATACTTCAGCGGTGCAGAGCACTGCTTAAACTGGGCATTGCTGGGTGTCTAAACCACCAGCTGCGGGAGAAAAGATAGCCCAGAAGGAATGGCTACAATGAACCACAGAATTATTTAGGATTCATCAGCCTAGACAGGAGTCACAAAAATACAGTTTACGAGGGTGTCCTGAAGCAGGAGGAAGTATTGTAGGTGCAACAAAACCCACAGGACTGCCAGCAACAGAAATAACATCCTGAAAGAGCCTGAATGAAAGCTTCACTAAATGTTGTACAGTCCTCAGAATGGTTTCATTTTAGTTTGCTGACTGAAAAAAAGACATTTTAATATTAAAGAGGAATTTTAGAATACATAACCTTACATGAATGCAAATGAAAAAAATGCTGCTTTATAGTGTTAAGCAAGAATAAACAGCTTTTTAAACAACAATTTGCATTTCTTGTGAGATAGCACAAATATGTCGCAGTGAGCAGGGACTATCAAGAAAACAAGCTTCCTTTCAGGAAGAAAAATGAGTTCTTGAATTAGAATTGTGTTTCCTGTACTTCAATGTCTCACACCTAGTTTTCACATCTTTGTTTTGAAACACTGGGTGTAGGAGTAGCAGCAGAATGAGTAGAATATGTTCCATTATATAAAGTTAGAAGCCTATTACACCAGATTTTATATATTCCAGGCACTATCAAAACTTGTGTAATTCCCCTTAGCTTCAGTAGGAAGAGAGTAACAGTTATAAAACAAACAAACAAAAAACCCAACTCACAGCAGAAGCACCAAGGAAATGACTCATTTTTCTATTAGCTCCTGTACTCCAGGATTTTAATGATCTTGCAGGCTCAGCCCTAGGCATTCTGGGGTGGGAGGGAGCCTAAGCACCCCGAGCTGCAGTGGTGCCTGGCAGCTACAGCTAAGAACCAACCTGCCCAGGGCTGCACAGGCTCAGCAGGATTAACCGAGTATGTTCTTGTACAGCTTGTGACCTCTGCTAGTTCAGCTGGGGAAATGCGTATTTAACCTATGGAGGCTGTACAAAGTCACCACCAGTCTGGGGAGATCAAGTCAACTGGCCAGATGCCTCCACTTGGTCAAGGGATAGTGCAGCAACATGCCAGGACTCACAAAGCACAGCACTCCCCTCCCTCAACACCTTCAGCAGCAAATATGCTTAATCAGTTCAACCACTCAGGGAAAACCACATCTGGCAATTAAAAAGTCAGTAACACCCATTTTAATTGCTTTGCAATGGACAAGCTGATTTGCCTTAAACACACCATTTGCTTCAGGCACTGGCATGGGGAACACAAGTGGGAGGGCTCTGCCAGCCCTAAGCCTTCCCCTCCTGTGAAGGAAATCTGCAGCACTTGGGAGCCTTTCCAGGCAGCCCAAGGAAAATCCTGCCAGCTGACAGCATAAACCAATCCATTTCCAAATTTTGGCCAAAGCATGCCATAAGGCCAGATAAGCAGAAGAGAGAGTGCCTGTTTCCTTCCCCTATAGCAAATCACAGGCTGTGCTGGTACACAAGAGAGCTATGGAGGAGCATTTAGCATGGAGGCAACAGCGGTCCTCAAGCTTTTTGATGCCTGCATGACACGACTGACAGAAGTATAGGACTGTTGGACCTACCAGCAAGCCTGCTTGAAAGCCACCAAAAATTAAGGAGATGTTTGAAATAGTCCAGTTTCCAGTGGCTTATCCTCCAGGGAGATGATCTGTATGGGCCACGCTCCCACTGAAGCTCTCCTGACATTGGGGAATTTATAATATCTGTCAGTCAATTCCTGCCCTCTCACCTTTGCTATTTGTTGATGTCTACTGGCAGATGAGCTCACATTGCAATTTTTTTCCTGGAATAAATACTGTTAGGACACTCCTTTGCATCCAACCACTGCAAATGGAAATACTTTCAGGAGACCCAACAGCTGAGCAGTCTTTCAGCCTCCTCCAGCAAGTGTGCTTCAAACTGGCCCAATCCTTTCAATATTAATTGGGGCTGTGATTGACAGACAGACCAGCATAAGCAGAAATTGCCTCCCTATAGATCTCATTAACTTGGGAAACCAAAGTAATAGCATGGTATTGATGTGCTGTTGAACGTGCAACTTGCCTCAGAGTTAAGTTAGCTATCAGCATTTCTGTGATTTATTTGAATAGGCATCAATGAACGATCAACAAATCGATAAAAATTAATGATGAAAATTATTAAACTTCCACCTTGTTACTCAGGCAACATTACATAGTGTATTATTGTTTATACGATTTACCGGTCCCTTTTCAGCAGCTGATGACATTGCCAATTTTATTAAAAGAGTGCAATTAGCCATTAAGTTTCATTACAGAGTCGCTCCTTTCGTACAAAATTTGTGTAAGCCTGTTAGAGCATTTAGAGTGGCAAATGCATCTCATTTTTCCTACCAAAATTAGTCAGCGATGCTAAGCTTTTCAGTAGGCTGTACAACCTTCAAGTTCAGCAGCAGCACACACTTGAGCAGCACCGCATCTGGTCCCTGTTACAGCCAGCCAACAGTGATTTCCTGGGGGCTGGGACCCACAGATAGGAGCTCCCAGCCATTGATATTCAGTTTGGGCATTTGCAGATGAATGCAAGCAAAATCTTATCAAGCAGAAGAGCTCTGCTCTGCTTTAGTCACCACATGCTTGGCACAACGATAAAGCACAGCATCGGAGCTCAAGGCTTTAAGAATAAAACCAGGGAGGTAAGGGAAAGCTTCTCTATTGTCAATAAAATCCTCTGTCAGGCTGGATATGTGGCTTTCCTGTATGTAACACTTAAACACAACCTGTGTCTCAATTTCTTCAACCTTGTATTCTACTGTGAAACTGTACTGGAGACCTCAGCAGTACAAAGGCAAAATGCCCGGAGGGAACACCAGTCAGACATGCTGACCTGCTAATCTAACCCACATCACAAGGCTATGGCTGTGACTCCAGATCATGTTGTACTCTGCACACAAAAGCTACTGACACAGCGCTGGTACAGGAGTCAGTGTCACCAAAGACGTTGGCCCAAGAATGATTTAGATTCCTCGCAAAAGGCATTTGGGAGAGAAAAAAAAAAAAAAAAAATTTCTGTAGCTCTATTTTAACTGGTTTTGTTATTTAATAAAACATCACCACAGAGTCAAACATTTCCACCATTGTACTCTGGAGATTTGGCTTCGCCCACTTCCCACACTCAAAGAGCAAAGCCAAAATGTTTAAAAGCTGCTCTTAAAGCTGAGCTCTGCCAAGCAGCACTAGGTAAACCCATATTATTTATGAATAGAAGGTACCCAGTATCAGCCACCACTGCAGAATTAATAAGCAAATCCTGTGAGCAGTCTGCTCCCTATTATCATTTCAATTCCAGTGAAATAAGATGACATATTTTTAGTCCCTACCATGAGGTTATCTACTCATAGTACTGAATGTCCGACAGCTGCAGCCCAAGCAAAGTGACAGACCCTATAAAAGGCAGGCAGAGTAATCTACTCAAACCTTCCAAGTGTGGGATTCTTAAGAAGAAAAAAAATATGTACCTGCTATGCATGTTGAACCAGTCAGTGGGCAGTCCTGCTTATTCTGTGGTTGGTTTTCGTTTGTTTGGGGTGCTTTGTTTTGGTTTTTTTTCCCTTCAGGAATGCCATAAAAATGTTTTTCATTTTTTAATTTGAACTTAAAACATCTGCACCAGATGAGTAATGCGTAAGTGCGTCTGCCTGCCTGGATTTGTGTGTGGACGCTGAGGCACAGAGATACAGTGACAGAGCAAGTCCCCTCTGAGGATGCCAGTACTGCAATAGCCACAAATAAGATTGTGGGAAAATAAGATACACAGGACCTTTTCAGATCTCAATCTCAATCACTGGTCTTTCCATCAAAACACTGAAGATAGCCTTTTACATTTTCATACCAACACATATATTAACACCATAAAATAATTTGTAGTCATTTCCATGTGAAGCAAATTTTGGTGACAGTCAAGGTATTTGCAACCACATCTCTCTTCTTACATCTATCGCAAAATGTATTTTCATGTGAGCAAGGCCTTGGCTTGAAGATTTTAACAGTTCTTTTTGCATATTTCCCCAGGCAAAGCATTAAACTTCTTGCTGCAGAACCAACTTCAATTGCACAGGCAACTGAGAACTTTACATAAGAAATACAAAGCCACAGCAGATGAAATCTTGAGGGCTGAGTTTTGGGGACCATATCCTCAGCTGGAGTAATTCAGCAGCATCTAAGCAACTTCTCTATCAGTACTCTGATTTCCAGGTGCTGACAATCTTGCCCTTATACTGCTGCTGTGATCTCAGAAAACAAAATGTTCAAGAAACAACAGATGCAAATGGAAAAAAGCATAAGCAGATTTCTTCAAAACTATTAGATTACTGGCTCTTTAAATGCACTTCTAATTAGTGTATCATAAACTATCCTTAACGTATTTCTCAGCACAGCAAACTCTGTCAGATTATATGGACTGTCAGAATTTGAACTTAATTGGAAGAACTAAAGATAGCACATAAATAATGAAAATCTCCATATGTGCTTTAAAATGTTTTTAATAAAAATGATTGCATAAATTCTTCTTCCCATCTCAAAAAATAAGAACATGTCTACCTAATATCCTTATTATCTAGGTCCTCATTAAGTCACAAAAGTGTTGGACAGTTTCAAATTATATCTGATTTCATAAGTGTCTATTTAATATTAAAAACAACATCCAAAAGGCTTAACATCTCACCACATGCACACATGAGCACCCAATCTACACAGAGGAGGATATAGGTACAAAAAAAAAAGGTTCAAACTATTGCTCAATAAATGTCAAAGGCTTTGATCAAACAATATTAAACTACCATGAAAAATACTACATCAAAGGCAGCCTTAATTCTGCTCTGCATGAGCTGAGGTGGTGGCACAGTGGGGACATCCCAGGACCCTGTGCTTGAGCCGCAGCACCAGGGCTGCCCTAGTCAGGCCACAGTGGCCACCTGCACGTGGACCCCCCACCTCCTGGCTGCAGGCTTGCAGCATCCCTGGGCCAGGTTCCACCTTGCATGGAAAAAGCCATGCAGAGAAGAAGCAGCACCATTAAAGGGGTTTATCTGTGTTTTGTTTCCCTCTGGAGCAAAGCCAAGCATGTCTCCAAGGATGAAAGGGCTGTGATAGCTTGTTGGTGCAGAGTATAGGAATGGTCTTCAATGAAAATGAGAACTTCCATATCCCAACTCTTCTTTGGGAGCCAAGACCTTCATGCACTACTAGTCTGGGTGCCTCAGCTCAACACCCAAGAAAACCTTGGAAAACAAGATATTTCCCTCCAGTCTTCTTCAACAACTTGGCAAAACCAGATCTCTGTACTGACTGCACAGCTCTAAATCTTACATATTCGGCAGATGGCAATTCATTAACTGAACCCAAAATGGAAATGAACCAACAAGAAAAGAAAAAGTAGCAGGTTGCCCTATCTGCATGATTAAATTGCACTGCACACATGCGCTGTGTGTCCATCCCAACAGATTTAACACCATCAAGTGTTACCCACTGATGAAGAATCAACAGTGGCAGTATGGGACACAGGGAGCACACCAATACAAGCAATCTTTGCTCCTTGCCAACATAAAGCCAAATCAGAATTGCTGATTTAAGTAGAGAAGATTAACACGTTATTCTGATGAAGAGGCCAAGACAAAATAAATAAATAAACAAATAAGCCTTTTGGCTTTATTTAAATGAAATTTGCACTAAAAATACTCAGCTATATCAATACAGCAAATTTTCCACCAACATTAACACTAAAAATCAAGACACCTGCAATTTCTTGTTCTTAAGGAAAAAGTTTCCCTGACCATTTTATTTGCACACAGGCAGGGGATGAAGGAATAGTTTAGAATTACTGTAAGGGTCAGACGATATAACATAAGCCATCTTAAATTGCCTAGTAATAAAGGACTTGCTCTTGATGATTTACAATAGGAATAAATGGCAATGGAGTAAAACTGGCATAAACAGGAAGAAAATACAGCCTCGTGCATGTAGTATAACCATCATGGTAAATTTTCCCTTTCACTGCACAACTGCATTTTCATCAGTTTTCAGTAAGGACTCAAAGCAATAGGATTAGGATGCTCAGCTTTATCCACCTCCTGCAACCCCTCTTTGAGCCCTCACAGGTTGATTTAGATCATAACTTGCACAGCAAACTAATGTTTTGCTGGTATTCAGCTGAGACTCAATAGACCAGATCCTTATTCCTGTCTTTCCCTAACGCATGTTCCAGGCTCCTGACTGTGTCATGCCACCCAAGAGATACACAAAGATCCTGGTATCTCCCTCCTGAGCTCATCTCTCTCCATGTACTCCTGCAGAAATCCCTGCTTCCCCCCATCCCACTGGGTATTTGGAGGATCAAGGGTACCCCCATTGCCACTCACACCACCTCAAGCTGCCCAGCGGTCCTTGCAAGAGGTGGCTGCAAAGCTCTCCAGTGACTAGAAGACAACAGCAACTTGGAAAAGAAGCCATCAAGGGTCAGGCAGAAGGATGGGCGATGCTGCAGCATGGTCTTGCTCTGCATCACAGCCTAGGGTCAGCCAGGAACTGCTCACTTGCCATGGTTTGAGAGAGGGCGAGGCAAGGGAGGGTTCAAACATATCTAAAAAGCTGCCCAAACCAAACTGTATAAGTGTCTTACTTCCAGTCTGTAAGTTCTGTATCACAGCTTTCATCAGACTTCTGCTAAAGCTTGGAAAAATGTTCGATATTCTAACAAGACCATTAAGTGGGTGGAAAGGAGAAGGTGAGGGAAAAGCCAGTGGACTTGTGAGCTGCATCAAGCATCTGTGCAGCTACAGCCATGCTTAAATAGTTTATCTGAAACCAATTCTGAATCAACTAACCTAAAGCAAATAAAGTTCTTAAACAGGCAAAAAAAATTACCAAAAAAAAAAAAAAATTGTCCAGCCTGACATCTGCTGTTTAAGTGAGCAATACAAATTCAGAAAGATGTACTTCTGACACAGACACCTTCAAGGGGAAGAGATCTTTCCACGCTCAAACAAGCAATGCCTAGGAAGCTCAGAAGATGAAACCATCCAAAATCAAGGGGCTGATGGAGCTCATTCTGCACTTCACAGGATCCAGAAGCCCAGCCTGGGGCTGCTGTTGGGCCAGATCCAGGTCTGCTCCATGCTGGATGGCAGAACGGACATGACGCAATGCCTCTGAACTGGCCAGAGAAGCTGGAAATGCAGCCATTGAGCTGCAGCTCTTTTGACATCAGCTTCTGCTTGCCAGCCAAAGTACTGAAGACAACCAGTGCTCATTTTACCTGGCTGCTGTCTCTGAAGGAATACTCTTCCCATGGACTTTCAACTGGGGCATCTTGTCCAGTTGACAAGGGGCTTTCTGTATTAAAAGCCAGTATTGATTTTCTAGGCAATGCTGAACAAGTTAATATGATGAACAAATGTGATCCCAACATATGTTTGCCTGTGTTTCTTCCCAGAAGGAAAAAACCTGCCTGACATTTACAATAAACATGTCATTCAAAAAGCTCTCAGAAGACAGATCATCATCCATTGAAATATTAACGTCAATCCTCAAGCATCGTGAGCTGGGGAGGAAGGCAAGGATGGTGGCCCAGCACAGTATAGACGAGACCTGCTAAGAACAGGATAGCCTTTCTACCGAGCACAGGCAGCCACCCACTGGGAAACCACATATGCACGACATGCATAGCATCTCATCCTACTGCCAGCAGCAACTACTCAAAGCCTTCTGGTCCCTGGGCTGGCTGCTGCAGAGTCCACCAGCCATGGTGGTGTGTGCTCACGCACCATCCAACAGGGTCCCCTCTGTTCACCTGTGGCTATGTGCCACATGTCACAGGAGCTACACAAAGCTGGATGAGGACATGGTGGCTCCAGCCCCACTGTGATATGATTGATGAGCAAGTTTGGGCTTGTTGACTGCTCCAAGCCACAGGTCCTTCCCATGGTGCGTACTGTCAGCCTGGCCTTGATGTGGAAGGGGAGGACAGGGTCCCAGGCTGCATCACAGATGATGCACCTAAACCTCACTACATCCAACTGCATGAATCCAAGACAAGGCTCATCCTAAGGAACATCTCAGCAGCAAGTGGGCAACAGACAGACCTCCCCAAAGGGTGGTCTACGCTCTGCTTACCTACATGCCTGCTGACGAACACGTAAGGTGGAGAAAACGATCCACCAGAGAGATAAGAGAGTCCTTCCATCCTTACAGTGGCCACAGGATCAAAGTTTTGCATTAGAGAGAAGTCACATCTACATGGGTTTATTCAGATTTTGTGGATTATTTTTCCCTAAGCATCCAGCGTTCAGGGCTGGATCCTGCTCTCATGGGAAAGTGCCTCATGACTTCGGCCAGAGCAAGACATAGATTTTCACAGCACAATCTGGTTCCCGTGCTGCACAAACGTTCAAACATGGTGTCAACTTACAGCATGTTCCTGTGCTGTGATGTTCTCCCATTCCTACCATTCCTCTTTCTGTTTCTCTGGGTATATTGAGGCCAAAAAAGAATTTATAATATGTGACATAAGATACAAGCGTGGAGCCCTTCAGGACTGGACTCATGATGATGATGGCTTAAACATTAGGTGTTAACACAGAAAACCTTTGAGATGCTCAAATCCAGTGCTTCTGTTTATACTTATTGACAGTAGAAATCTATATTTTCACTTTTTGTTAAAATAACTAAGCATACATTCATTTGAGCCCATTCTCTTTCCTACAGCACTTTATCAATGTTTTATGTCCTCTCATACCTTGCCTGCAATGCCGCTGCATGAAGCTTGCTCTCTGGCTGACCCTGTTTTCCAATGCCTTGGCTTCTCACCTTACACAATTCATCCAGGCACACGTTTTTGTGCTTCCCAGCAGTATTTCAGCCCCCATAACTGCTACTGAACGTCAGGTGTTGAAGGTTTCTCTTCCAATAACCTTAATAAGAGCTATTTATGAACCAATTCTGCAAATCTGGAGCCTGTTTGTGCCCCATCTTCCCTGCAGCACAATTTAGGTCTTTAGGAAGACACCTAAATGTTTACAATCACTGTTGAAATCTCTTGAATCCTTAAAAACAGAGCTCCAAGAATCTGAACAGTAAACGTGCCAACAAATACATATTTTATAAGATGATGCATTAAGATATACATCTTTACATAGACAAGATGAGTCTAAAAGGATTTCTGCCCAGATACTTCAATATGGGCTGAAGCCAAATGGCACAAAATCCCTTTGAGCTGTGTAACTTCAGACTATTACTGACTTTGAAGATGAGTTAAACAAACTTTCAGAAGAGCAGCTTTCTGCATCCACAGCAGAAGGGCCATGAGGCTGTCATGTACAATCTCCACCAGCTTTGACTATACCCAAAGTCAGTGGCAGAAATTCTCTTTCCATATCACTAGCCCTTGCAGCTCTGTAAGCCAAAATCCTAACACAGCAGCATGCCACACTCTGCTCTGCATTATGGGATTCTGACTCAGTAGCTCATAGTTCGCTTCCTCCTTTCAACATGGCATCAATACACAAGTGCTTCCAGGAAAAACCAGAAGCCCCAGTGTCGCTTATTCCACATCACTCTGAACATAAAAAAGGAAAGCTAAAAACATGGTTTGATATCAGAATAATCATATAATCACAGAATGGTTTGGATTGGAAGGGGCCTTAAAGCTCATCCAGTTCCAACCCCACTGCTATAGGCAGGGACACCTTCCACTAGACCAGATTGCTCAAAGCCCCGTCCAACCTGGCCTTGAACACTGCCAGGGATAGTGCAGCCACAGCTTCTCTGGGCAACCTGTGCCAGTGCCTTACCACCCTCATGTATTGTTAAAATAATGCCAACATGCATATCAATAAGTATTTAAATTACTTAGAAAGTTAAAAGAAAAGCCTCGAACTAGATTGTTCCCTCCACACTCATGTTAGATGAACTGAGAACATCACACTCTACACTACAATGCTCATTGCATAAAGTTGCAAGGAAGATAATTATTACTCATTGGTAATGTTACAGTTCATTAGGAATATAAACCAAACAATCACTCTGTGTGCTCATTATTTAAGCATCCATTATGAAACCATTATCAAGATACACACTGAGCAGGACTGAGCTTCAACCAGACTCTGCACAGCAGGTCAGAAGTTCCTGTGAACCTGACCATGAATGCATGGAAAAGCAAGTTCTGAATAACTGAATGAGGATGCTCACAACAACTGTTCAGTCAGGATACAGGAAAGGAGCTCAGGCTGCAAATGTGAATGACTGAAATC
Organism: Coracopsis vasa; assembly: GCA_026283785.1. Taxonomy (NCBI): domain Eukaryota; kingdom Metazoa; phylum Chordata; class Aves; order Psittaciformes; family Psittacidae; genus Coracopsis; species Coracopsis vasa. Next base: position 32,378 of record JANHGB010045117.1, on the reverse strand, counting down.
ATCTACTTCAAATGCTGAACACCATGCGTGTTCAATGAGAAATGAATTGCCAAAATTAATCTGCAGATAATTTCAAATAAACAAACTTGTGATGACCAAAAGCTGTTTACATAAAATTAGCAATCAGAAAAAAGAAGAGCAAGCAGAACAGCTCTCAATAACTTCAACAGGCTCTAGATCCAGTCCTATGAATGACTTGGCTATTACAAAGTTAAATGTAGGAGTTATTCACCCAACTGCATCTATGATTTTAGACAGGATACTATTAACCCTCACTTAGCAGTCATTACAAGGGTGGGAGTTACAACAGGATCTCACAGAACCTCCAAAAGCTTTATCAGTCCCTCTTCGTGCAGCACCGCAAAGAAGATCGCTGCTCACTGCAATACATTGTCTCAATCCCTCCATCCATAAGACAGCACTCAAACCACACCTAATCATACCCAACTCTCCAGGGAGGCTCCACCAAGCACGGCTTCCGATACTCCAGTCAAACCAAGACTCATATTACTGCTGTGACTTTCATCCAGAGACTCAGGGTCTCTACAACTTTGTTATTAAAGGGTGTAAGAATAATGAATGAAGCCTTTAGTCTTTTCTGTTAAAGCTGTCACACAAATAAAAGCATGCTCCATACTCAACTCACCTGCCACCGAGACAAAACGTGACATCTCTGAATGAGAGCTTGGTTGGAGCTTATTAGCCAGTATCAGCTAAAATGGGGCTGAGGAATATAAATCCAACTGAGCTTAATTTACTTTGTCAGAAGTCAATCAAAATGAGGAAATGGAGACACACAGCTTTCAACCAGCCTCGCTTGAAGGCACCAATAAGAGTCCCTTCCTTCACCTGCTGGTGGGGATCTGTGTGCCGAAATGATACTTTTCTATCCCAGGATATGTCACCCTCCCTTCAGCACAATTTTGAGGAAAGCACACCAACAAAACAGCAGGCAATTTTTTTTTTTTTTTTCAGAGAAAAACATCACCCCCAACATGAAGATAAATGTTGTGGATTCTTCCAAAACAAAAAGTTGACATGTAATCAAAGGTTATAAATTATAACGTTTCTTTTTAAGACAACAGAACCATAGAATGGTTAGGGTTGGAAAGGATCTTCTGATCATCTAGTTCCAACCCCCTGCCATGGGCAGGGACACCTTCCACTAAACCATGTCACCCAAGGCTCTGTCCAACCCGGCCTTGAGCATTGCCAGGGATGGAGAATTTACAACTGCTTTGGGCAACCTGTTCTAGTGGCTCACCACCCTCACAGCAAAGAATTTCTTTCTTATATCCAATCTAAATTTCCCCTGTTTAAGTTCAAACCCATTATCCCTTGTCCTATTGCTACAGTTCCTGATGAAGAATCCCTCTTCAGCATCCTTGCAGGCCCCCATCAGATACTGGACGGCTGCAATTAGGTCTCC
>JANHGB010045117.1:0-18622 GCA_026283785.1 Coracopsis vasa | reverse complement strand
CTCTGTCAGTTTAAAGCCATTCGCCCTTGTGGTATCCCTACAGGCCCTTGTCAAAAGCTCCACTCCAGATTTCTTATCAGCCCCTTTAGGCATTGGGAGCTGCTCTAAGGTCTCCCCAAAGCCTTCTCTTCTGCAGACTGAACAACCCCAACTCTCTCAGCCTGTCTCCATAGCAGAGGTGCTCCAGCCCTCTGAGCATCTTTGTGGCCTCTTCTGGACTTGCTTCAAGAGGTCAATGTCCTTCTTATGTTGGGGGCCCCATAGCTGAACGCATTGCTGCAGGTGGGGTCTCATGAGAGTGGAGTAAAGAGGGAGAATCACCTCCCTCAACCTGCTGGTCACACTGCTGGTGATGCAGCCCAGCACAGGGCTGGTTTCTGGGCTGCAAGGGCACACTGCTGGGTTACGTGGAGTTTCTCATCAATCAACACCCCCAAGTCCTTCTCCTCAGGGCTGCTCCCAGTCTACTCTCCACCCAGCTTGGGATTGCCCTGACCCAGGTGCAGGACCTTGCACTTGGCCTCATTGAGCTTCATGAGGTCCACCTCTTGAGCCTGTCCAGGTCCCTTTGGATGACATCCCTTCCCTCCAACGTGTCAACCGCATAACACAGCTTGGTGTCATTGGCAGATTTGCTGAGGGTGCGCTCGATCCCACTGTCCCTATTGCCAACAAAAATGTTAAACAGTGCTGGGGCCAACACTGACCTCTGAGGAATTCCGCTTGTCACTGATCTCTGCATGGACATTGAGCCATTTACTTATACAGTGAGCCACTGAACATGCAGAAGTATAAAATTTTTTATGAACAATTCAATTAAAAATTATTCAAATTTAAAAATTAGGGTATGCTCAATCACACCCTATAAAAAGCATGCTGCCCATGAATGTCTAGTAGTCTGCCCTGTCCAAAAATTTCACTGTGCCTGAGGCCAGATGAAGGTGTGCACATCACTTTAAACATCAACCCCATGGCCTGACAGCGTTATCACACATGCCAAGTGTTGCACGAGAACATGAGAGAGCTGTACAATAATAATATGGAATGTTAATGGAAAAAGATATCTTCCCTCCTCATCGTTCTAAATGAGAGAAGGCAAAACTCCTCAGCAGGTAAAAAAAGAAATGCATACATTTTTAGCTTACCCATCCAATGTGTCTGTCACATAATTACACATAATCCTCCTAGGATTTGAAGCACAGTACAATAGAGGAAGGACTTTAGATTATAAATACCTGAGGTGAAATAATGACACTGTGAGAAGTGGGTCAAATTTAATCTGTGGATTAAATTATCAGCACTGGAAAATTATTTTCTCCAAAACATCCATAAAACCCATCTTTTCTAATAAGCATGCATGAGAAATGGAAGGGCAAACAAAGCATTTAGAGATTTCAACTATTAATGCTCTCAGAAGATCGTTAATAGTAGAAAATTTCCAGCCTGCTATTTTAGATGATTTTAGAGACTTGGCTTGAAGCTTGCCTTCAGCTTTTAAAGCATCAAGGTTAGCCTCCTACACAGGAGAGAGGCAGACTGTACAGAAGAGAGAAAAACACGCAGTTGTGCTGGATTTCATAACCTTTTCTAGTCAAATCTGACATCTCCATTCCTTAAATCCTACGAGCCCACAATGGAGCTACGGAGCAGACCATCCCAGATATGCACGATTAAGTGCACACTGATACAATAAATTGCTGAATTCTGTGATGATCAAACATCCTACATGCCTCAACAGTTAATTGCCAGAGGGTTCTTGTAACGAACCACCACTCTCATGAGTCATCCCTGGAGCATCCCTCACCAGGGGCAGGCCACCCTGGCCACTCTGTGAGGGCTCAGTGGCTACTCTCAGTCCTTTGCCTTTACCAGCATGCTCTGTTCTACAACCCCATCACACCTTAGCTTGTCCCACCATTTCCTGAGGATCATCTCCCTGACCGACTTCACTGGGCACTGTATGATGCTCCAAGGGCAGCTCCTGGCCCAGCCTCGGCAGCCCTACTCCTCCCTGGGTGGTAAATTAAGATTTTGCTTCATACTCAGGACTCTTGAACAGCATCAGTAAATGTCATTTGAAAATTCACTGGCTAAAAAAATCCCCCTCCGCTTCTGTGAAAATGATGAACTCCTTCCTCCCTCTAGTAAATGCAGAGGCACCCCCAGAGCAACACTCCCCTCCACCGGCATGGCATACATCTACTCCTCAAAAGCGGGGAACCAGAGAAACAAAACAAAGGGTCTTGCTGCCCACATTACTGTATTGGTTACAGTGGGGATTCAGCAAGGGGAAAACTGAGGAGGAATACAGACTGAATACACAGGTCAGTGCTGAGAAATCTCCTGGTTGGTACACCTATGGAAAAGCCATTTAAATATGAAAATTATATTGACAAAGATATCAGAAAAGAGGATGTCATACACAACCTTATCTCTTGTATATCACTCACTGAGCCAACAGCTACAGGAAGACTTTTAGCATAAATTCATTAACAAGACGGTTCACTTCCACTGGGAGTCCAGGATGCAGCTCAAGACCACCACTACCATCTCCTATGATAAGCACTCTTCAAACACCTGTGGACAATTCTGCTCAAAAAACCTTACCATTTCCAGAGAGGTGGGAACTTCCAAGTAAATAGATGAAGAGGAAGAGAATGCACCACAAAAGCAAACCATGAGACCACGATGGTCAGCATATTGCCCTGATTCCCAGCTTGCTATCAGATACTGAATTACAGCCAAACCTGATTATAATCTGATTTTGGAAGTGTTTTTCTTCCGTAGTAGCATCACAGTAATAAGGATGGTTTAAGAAATCAGAGAAATCCTCAGGGAATTCAAAGTTTTGGGGGACACTTGCACAAGATACTTTCAGGAAGGGAACTGGAGGAGGACAGCAAGGCAACTGTGCATTTGAAGGAAGGTATTTTGGGAGGCAGCAGCAGGGTGTGGGAATCCCAGAGAGGTGCAGTGATGAACCCCAGGGAGAAGGGCCACCCCAACTCCTGGCTGCTCGGTAGCTAGATGAGGCACTTGTGGACCTCTCTCTTGGAGATACAGATCCAGAAGACACCCCAACTGCATTCCCACTTCTAATCAATGTTTGGCTGTTACCTGGTGTCTACGTCTAGCATCTCCCTGCCTTGCCTATCAGAAAGAAAACCAAGCTACCACATTCAGTTGAAACATCTGCTCGTGATTTGCTCCTGCAGCTCCTCCTAACCCTGAATGACATACCAAATCTTTTCCTTTTCTTACTGCCTCAGCAATGTTCCTGAATTTCTTTCCATGTCCCATCATTCTCCTTTGCTAAGTAATTTCTCCAAACATGAAAACTTCCCCTTAGATAAATATTTTTTGTGCCTTTTCAGTTTTCAATAAACAGAACTAAAGCTGCTCAGACCTGTACGAATAACAGTGAGGAGAAGTCAACGCCTGTTTTCCACCCTAGTCTCATCGAAAAAGTAATGAAAAGCAGCACACAACTTTCCCTATTTTTAGCTCTGCTGTGCAGGTACAGTTTGCAGGAAGACTTATGCACCGTGACACCCCAAAGGGCCTGTGGGGCACTTATTTCAGAACTTATTATTTCACTTCAAATGCTTGGATGAGAAGTACATATGAAAAGCAAGTCCTTTTTTCCCCCTCTGAGGCAGCATTTAAGCGGGCAGACAGCACAGCTGAGGTCAAGAATAGAAAGCAGAGAGATGTTACTGTTCAAGTCAGCCTTTCAGGTTCAGACAACTAAAATACAGGCCTCCTTAAAGACACTAATTAATTTAAAACATAATGAAGCATTATCTTCTTATAGCATCTCAGCAATTTCATTCACAGGTAGGAAGAATTAATGGTACTGTAACTCTTGCACTATTTTGTGCCATTGTATTTATAATGCACATAACCTGGAAATAGTTTACAAATCCAGCTTAGTTTTGAAAAGATATTTTTACAGCAGCTGTCTGCACCAGCGGTTTGATACCAGATCTGTAACTGGGTCAATTCTGGCTTTGTTTCCCTGGAATAAAAAAGAAAATACATATTTTACTTCAGAAGCAGAAAGCCTATCAGGCTCTGCCGGGACAAGTTAGTCTCTTGACTAACAAATTTGGGGGCCAGCTTTCTAAACAAATACAAGCACAAATATTCATGAACTGTGAGATTATCTACCTTCTCCCCCAAGATGCTTATTGAGTATCACAAAACCCCAAGAGTAACAGTGTAAGAGTACCATAAAAATTAAATCCTTCAGCAAGAAGCTGAGAACAACCACTCAAGAAGATGGACAATTTACACTGTAGGGTCCTCAGAGGACAGCTCTGGCCAAGCTAGATCTCAAAACGCTTTGCCAACATCCTTTCAAAACCAAACTGCGACACTGCTTCCTGGACCAATCATGTTTACCTCTTTAGATGCTTAATTAGGGTGCATCATTCTGTGGCCTGATACCAGGCAGTCCTGACTACATAACCTCAAACTAAGGTCTGCTTTGACAAGCAGTAGTGAAAACTTTACAACAAATTGCTATTTTCCTGTTAAAAATACAAGGCTGTGCATTGATAGGAAGGAATGCAGTGAGAAAATAATTAAGGAATAAAATGGACACTAGACAACAGCTGTTTGGAGAATCACAATACCGTGTGGAGCTCTCCTACATTTCAGGAATGATTTTTAATTACTTCACTTAAGCCATGGTTAATTGTGTATTTCACACATGTGCCTTTAAACATTAAGCCATTATTATATTTTTATGAAGTTCATCCCTGACTTAAATTCACATGGACATATTAAAAACCCAGCAGCACCACAGATACAATAAAACAGATGCTGAGTAAAGCCAAAAGGTAAACGAAAAAGATAACATCATTAAAGGCTTACATAACACTATTTATGGACCATATTTTCAAAATACTGTTAATTTTACTGCTCACAAAATGACAAAAAGTCATTGCTGCTGTGGTGCAGTGGTGTTTGCCCTGACACTGGGTTTCACACAGTGAAAAGTATTCCAGCCCTCCTTGCGGTGACATTTTCCACACAGATTTTGCTGAAAGTCAACTTATACTCTGTGTATCTTGACGATGCCACAACTATTCACAGCTATTTAAATTACATGGCTTTTGCAGGAACGGATTGGCTTACCTGTCCATTCCCCAGGCTGGCTGGCAGCTGTACCCCAGTCTCAGATTGATACTAAGGGTGACTGCTGAGCTACATCATCTCCTGCTGAGGGGTGACATGTCCCACTGCAGCTGAGACCATGGGCAGGGGACCCAGTATCTGATAGCACAGCACCATGAGAAAGCTCCCCAAAGTGTATTTGGGAGAACCAATAATCACCCCTAGTTTTCATTAAAAAGTAACACGGGAGTTGACAACTCCTTGAGTTTTTAAGAGACAAACAAGTAGTCCTGCAGATATCAAAACTCATTTGCTTCTGGAAGCTCATAAAGACTTCTGTCTGATTATGGGCTTTTGGTTTGGGGGTTTTTAGGTTGGTTTCACTTTCTTGATGGTCTCTTCAGGAGGGGGTTTATAACATGGAAAGCTGGAATTTCAGACATAAGCCCCCAAAATTTGCAGCACATCTTCAGGGAGAAGAGATGACACTATTTGGCATTACAGGACAGGAATCTGGATACAAAGAACAAATTTACCTGAGCACTGGACTACAGGATTATCCTGTGGTAAGTCAAACTATATTGATCCTAAACTAAAACTGTGAACAAATAAACCTTGAAATCAGTAAAACCCTTCCCCAATAGTGCCCAAAGAGAAGGGATGGGAGCAATCTCCTTACACTTGAAGCCTCTGCCTCACTGCCCCTCCTGCTATCCCTCAAATCTCCCAACACAATTGCCACAGAGGGGCTTATTCCACATCTGTGTCTCAATCTTCCTTCTCTGCCCCGTGCTTAGAGCTGCAGAAAGCTCAGCATTTTAGCTGCAACCATTGCTAACACCCATCCCTCACTGCTCCTTGCTATGAAGCCTGCCTTCCTTTGGAGCATCTACAAGGGCAAGCTGGAGAAGAAAGAGGTCATTGAAACCCCTGATGAGACACTCTGGGTGACAAGTTAAGCCTGCACAGTAGGTTTTGTGCAAACTTTGGGCAAAGATCTGCACTTCTCTTGGGCTCAGAGTCACTAGAGTTTCTCAAACAGTATATGCAAGACATGGGAAACATAAGGAATAGGGACCGAGCATGGTTCCCTATGGAGATCCTAGGTAGCAAGAAAAGTCTTGAGAAAATAAATGAAAAGCTTGAAAAAATTAATACAAGAGCAGTGATAAATTAAAAGGAGAAGAAATGGAAACAGGTGAAGCGAAAGCAGCAGATCACACAGGTTTAATATTATATATAAAATATAAATTATTTATTCATGCATGCTTTATTTATTCTGTGCCATGATATGCTATTGATACAAAAGCCATGCATACTTACACGAATATATGAGTAGCTGCAGGCGATCACTCTTTCTCTTGCCACTGTGGCTCTGGGGCTGAATGACAGTACCTTTTCCTTGATGGGTACAAAACATTCTGCTGCTTCCGATGTTCAGCATTAAGGTAATATTCTGATCTCCAGAGGGCAAAGTATCCAATGTATTCTTACTTCCCTGCCAGAACTCAGGAAGCAGCTTAGTCCCCCAGCTAATCCTACCAGGAGCAGTGCCCAAGCGTGAAGGAGATGCCAAAGTGCTAAATATGAGATTGTTCCATTCCATGGCAAAATCTGAGGTGCCCAAACTACCTTCCTGTTTATTCAAGGTTGTATTCTTAAGTGGCCTAAAACATGGCACTCTGGCTATATCACTGCTCACAAGACTGATCACAAACTTTAATCCATATATTTTCTACAGTAACTTTTCATTTAGACATTTCTTTAGATTCCTTTTCCAAAAAATTTTAAGATGATCCTGGATTTTGAGATATTTTTGTATTAACTGGGTCCTTTACACAACATGAACATGAAGCATTTCAAGACAGTACAAGGCTGATGTGTTTCTTTGTATTACACTCCTCCTTTCTCCTTAGAGCTTGGCTTTATCCACAATGCCAGGTAATTTCCTTCTCACTGGGTACACTGAAGCCAACTGCTGGTATCACTTGCAAATTTATACGTCCCTAGTAGAGTCAGCTTTGCCAAAAAAAAACAGAAAATTTTGAGATCATAACCTGCCTCAAACCAGAAACTGCCATTCTGCAGAGCTCCCTGCAATCTGAGATATATTTCGGCTGTGCTTTGAGGAACGAGGGGAGTGCTGAAAGGAGATCGAGCTAAGGCAAAATTGAGTACAGCATTTTCACTTTCTCTGCCTAGATCTTAGGACTGCTCTATCTGGCACAGACTACCTTCTGCCTTTAATTGGTTTATACTGCGTGCTAAAGTAGACTGATATTACACCTGCAATTACTTGAAAGACCTATTATGAACCACAGACAGATTATAAAATATTGGGGACTTCAGAGCATATTGTAAATCTGTGCTCAGAAGGAGCTGCAGCAATGAGAGTTTTAACACCACTGTGCCCTAAACCAAAGGAAGAATTTGTTTTTATTATCTAGGGAAAATACTTGATCCTACTGCAGACCTCCACCTGCCCTAGGAACACATGGGAGCACCGCTATGTCATCCCAGCATTGAAAGTGACTTTTAAATGGTGGTGAAAACATAAAAGCTGAAGCTTAACTGCTCATAATTCTATTTTCTTACAAGGCAAATCAAATTATCAGCTACCCAAAAACTAAGTTGCATCCTTTCCAAGGGGCTTGAATTCACACATTTTTTTGACATATTATTTTACTTGCTGGCATGCAGTATACATGTTTTCATCTACTTTTAATTACTTATTTCCATCTCCTAATTTAATTCATACCACTATCCAAGATTTTTTTTCTTTTGAAAACCACTCTTTTTTGTGTGTTCATGCAACTTTGGCAATGCATTTGGCATGGATTTACACTTTCTTTCTTTACGCTGGTACCTTCTTTGTGGCAGTTATTCCAATAGAGTCTCTGAGTAGGAAACGTTCCAAAATATAATGAAAGTGCTTCCCAGCTTGGGTGGCAGTATATATATCAGGATGGAAGAAGGCCAAGAAGGTAGATGGAAATAAAGGGGACTGACATAATTCCAGTCATTTTTTTTCTATTGAAATGTGGATAAACCATTGAATCACAGAATGGTTGAGGGTGGAGGCACCTTTACAGTTGGCATCCTGCCCAACGCCACTGCTTCAAGCAAGCCACCTAGAGCAGGCTGCTCCAAGGAACAGTCAGATTTTGACTATGCCCAAGGCTGAAGACACCTTACCACCTCTCTGGGCAAGCTGTTTGACAGGAAGATGGAAGGTTTCTGGTATCCCAGCTAGTAATGGTCTTCCCACCCCAATGTCCACGTATTCTCAACCTACAGGCTCATAGCTCATGAACACAAGTTGAACTATCTACACAATTTACCTTCTGGAGCCACATTTCACCACCACACAGCAACTTCTGTTTTAATTCCATTAAAAGGTCTGTGAAGCCTTGGAGAAAACCAAGCTGATGTTTTCCCAAGTGGAAATGTTTCCTCAGGAGGGTTTTTTTTTCAGTGAGAGAATAACACAATCATCTCTGTTTTCCTGGTGACCACCTTTTTGCTTTAGCCTGTCATACCAATCGCTTTCACTCAGCTCACTTCTGTCATGAAAATGCATCCTGCCTCATGCAGCCCAGCTCAGATTCAATTTACACTTCTGCTGAAATGCCAGCCATGTGTGGCTGAGGCATTTGGTCTGTATTTTATTCTATTTCCCACCTTAAAGCCCTCACATGACTAGTAAAGTAGCCTCAAGGCCAGAGAATGACAATGTTCCTGCAATCTGAGGATGTTTGGTGCTTTACAATGCCCTCAAACATAAATCAGCCATAAGAAAGGGACACGTAGAAGGGACAGTGAATCTCTCCTGGTATAAGAGGATTCTTGTAAGGTGGAAGAGGGTGGAGAATTCATCACTAGGATCATCACTCAGAGGTTGCTGTCTCTATACATTTTCTGTCAGTTTAAATATGAAAACTTGATGGCCACATTCTTGATCAGCATTTCCAGCTCAGGTCTGTACCATTCTGGTGATGTCTCTTATAAGATGCAGCAGGAATACGGTGAGGTATAAGCTCTCAGGATGCTGTAGATCCATGTTCCCCAGGGAATGGTGCATGTCAGCATGAAAACAGACTGCAGCAAAAGCGGAGGACCTCAGCCTGACACACTTGCAAGCTGTAGAGAACACATTGGTAGTCTATCTGCACTAGTCATTTACACAAACTGCTGTTGGCTACAGGTTTAAACCTATTTATAAGCCTCCAGAGGAAACAGTAGCACTCAGTAAAGGCAGTTTGTTGCAATCCTACAATCAACTCAAAGCTCATCAAGGAATCTATAACTCTGCAGTGTTAAGTGTTTAAGTGATGTGCACAAATAGCCAAGACACAATCCGGCATGAGGAACTTCATTCTGTCTTTCCTTTGCTTAGTTGCCAGTGTATGTGTGTGTATAACATTTTCTCTATGCTGTTCCTAGTTCAGCCCTCTCAGCACTTTCTCAATGCAATAAATTACAGACCACAGCCTTTCCTCTGTGAGAAAAATCTCTACAGGCAAAAGTGGGAACACGAAGGCTGATGTTGACCTTTCAATTCATTTTTATCTCCATGGGCACACCAGATATCTTGTATTCTTTTAAACAGAGCTCCAATAAGCAAAGCACTATGTAAAAATGAGACCACCTCCCACGAGGCTCTATTAGCATGCCCCCAAAACCTCCAGGTGGCTTACACTGAAATGACCTCTACTGCAAATAAAGAGGGAGTCCTGAGAGCATTCAGAGCAGTGTTGTCAAAGAGAAGCAGCAGCCTGGAAATAGCTGCAAGCAAAAGGAACAGCACAGCAGGGAGCAATCAGTGTTTTAGGGAAAATAACTGTGACACTCTCTGGTTAGCTAATCGCACCTTGAGCTAGTGCCACTGGGCTGCCAGCCCATGCTAACCTGAAGCACACTCACAATTCTGCTGGGGATGAGCTGGTGGATGGCTAGTGAGCCACAAGGATACCAGTCTGGCATCCAGCACCACCACCCATTATCTCAACACAGGGAGCTTCTTTGCAGGTGTCAGTTCACAAAGCAGCAGGGTTATAGCTACATTCTGGTGTGGAAGCAAGGAGGTGATTTCAAGCCTGTTGCTATGGCCAGCTAATAACCCAGGAGGCAAAATACCCATCTCAGCCCATCTCCTCCTAACTTTAATATCCTATTCCCAGGGACAGCAGAATGAGACTAATTTAGGGGCTAATTCAAGCAGAGGATGGAGTAGGCTGTGTAAAAGGTATAAACAGAAGTAAATCTACCCTACAGCAGAGATTAAAGCTAATACCAGAAGATGCTATTTTGAACCTAATGGACTCTGAGATGTGTATTAGCAGTGGGTAACCGGGAGGTACAGATGTACCACTTCGAAGTCACATTTTCATGAACTGACTTGCATGGGAGGCTCTGGAAATCCACTCCTATTTTCTCTAGTAAAGTAAACACTTTCCTCCCAGGAATAAGCCAGTTTTCCTTTTTTTTTTTATATATGTGTATATATATATATACACATACACACATACAAGTTCCCTTTCACTGCTGTATTTGCTTCATTTCATGACAGTAGAACAGTATAGTTTTCCAGAGAAAGATTCCAAATACAAAAACTACAGTCACACACTGATTAATGAGAGCCCTTTCTTTGCTTTCCAGCTAAACAGAACCTAGGGTATATAATAGAGACAGAATTATTATTTACATTCAAACATAAAAACAGTGGCAGAGCATCCCTTTCCTGGGAAAAATAAATACTGACACTCTACCTCTTTGGCTAGGTGGCTTCATTACAGGACAATTTAGGGCATTCTGCATAGAAACCTTGTAGCTGGAGAGATGACTACATTCACGTTGGGCCACACCATGTATACAGGACACATTCAAGTATTAGTATCCAAATATAAAGGAAACAGGAATAAAAAATGCTGGATCCTCACCATCGTGGGCACCATCTCTTACCACCACAGGTCTGTCCAACACATAGCCCCTTCTATGTACTATCCACCTTGAAAGTCCAAAGCTGTATTTCTCCCCGCTGCTATTACTGAAAAATTGTTCTAGAGCATCACTATCCCCATGATTATAAATCTTCTTAATTGGAGTCTCAAATGTCTTTTTTCTTTGTTTTATATTGATTTGTTCTTGCGCAATTACTGTTTTCTGTCTTAAAAATCTAAACAACCACTCTTGCCTTTTCTGCTCAAAGTACTGGATCTTCTCTCAGCTTACAATTTGCTAAGCTAAAGAAGCCAAACCCACGGGACAGAAAGCCTTTCCAGCTCTTGGCTCTTTCTAGTCATCCTTCTCTCTCAACACAAGATCAACTCTTGTTTGGCACTGAGAAATGGCAGATATTAGTTGAAACGTGTAGGTGGAAGACTGGACCAATTTAGCGGAAGACCAGATACATCTCATGGTGGCTCTACCATTAGCTCAATGCATTCAGAAACTTCACAATACAAGTAAACTTAGCGGAATGAGGTGGACAACTCATTAGGAATACTGTAGGTAACAAAAAGTAAAAAATTAGAAAAAGATCTGCAGGGCCTAGGACTTCATCCAATTACTTAAAATGCAGAAATAGAATCACAGAATCATTTGGCCTGGAAGGGATGTCAAAGTTCATCCAGTTCCAACCTCCCTGCCAGGGGCAGGGACACCTTCCACTAGACCAGGTTGCTCCAAGCCCCATCCAGCCTGGCTCTGAACACTGCCAGAGATGGGACAGCCACAGCTTCTCTGGGCAACCTGTGCCAGCGTCTCAGCACCATCCCAGGAAAGAACTTTCTCCTAGTATCTAATACAAATCTCCCCTCTTTCACTTTAAACCCATTATCCCTTGTCCTACGCCTACTGGTCCTTGTCAAAAGTCCCTCTACCTTTCTTGTCAGCCCCTTTATGCACTGGAAGGCTGCCCTAAGGTGTCCCCAGAGCCTTCTCTTCTCCAGGCTGAACAATCCCAGCTCCCTCAGTCTGTCTCTGTAAGAGAAGTGCTCCAGCCCTATATGACAAGCCAGTATTAGTGCAGGGAAGTATGACTGGGAAGTCACTGATATTCTAGTGTTGTGATGCATGAGCATAGAGGTATATAAAAAGGAAGGCTGTGTATGTGCAGAGAGATCTATGGCCTTCTACAAGAAATCATGTGGCTATACCCTCACTGTGAGATAAGCTGACCTACAGAGACACAGTAGGGCATATCCAGCTCAAACTGTGCCACACGTCTACACCCGTTGGTACCTGCGTGGGGGTCAGGCGGCAAAGGGACCACCACCTCCTCAGATAGAACCATCAGAGACAAAGCTAGAAAACAAGGAGGGGTTACAACATGGATCTAGAGGTAGAAGTCTGGTTTCACGTTCACGCAAGAGACTATCCTTAGTCAAATCAGATATGCAGGTCAGATGGGTGCAGATAGGAAAACACGGGTAGTGCCAGTCTTGTTCTCACGTGCATGTGCTACTGACTGCTGTGGGGTCAACCCTGAGAGCCATGTGGGCTTGGCTGACACCATGATGCTGTTTGATTAGCCACAGTTTTTTTATAACTTAAAAAAATCAAAACAAAGCGCCACAACCCAAACACTTTGAAAGGGTGAGAGGGAAGACTGGGCCCAATTTTCCACCAGCCTACAAGTTGTCACGTAACACTGAGCAGCCATGAGGTGTCTCAGTCATCCAGGCTCTATGCCTATCACAGCATGAGCTGCCTCATCACATAGTGAAGCAGCTCTGAGCCAGCTATCTACATTTTACCCATCCCAGCAAATGGCTCCGATCACAATCTCCCTTTGGGAAGACTGCCAGCAGGTATATGATAACAAGAGGTATCTGTGATGATCACTCTGTTTCTCGCATCGGCAAACTTTAATAGTGACTGATAAGCTTTCCATTGAGTGTGCCCCTTTTCATGCTGTTAGGAGCTTCAGCAAATTTCTACATTAGCGCACACATTAGCTTGCTCTGCAGAAAGACAAAAGACTTAAGCACGGAAAGCTCCAACCCTGCTATGAATAACAAATAGACAGTTTCATTTCTTCCCCCAGTATGTTTGCAATGCAAGACTATAGCTTTGTTCACTTCCAGAGGACAAGGATTTAAATGACAGTGTCACCTCCAATCCTTCACAGACCTCAGCCTTGAATGCCAAATCTTTCTACAGCTTTAACCTCCCAGGTGTCACAACAGCCACATCTAGGTTGCAGTCCTTCATCTTCATGTCAACAAACAGCTATTACTCAGAAGACAAAAGCATATTTTATGGAGAAATAACACTCCAGGACTGATATTTCTGTCTCTAATAAAGAAATACCTTCCATGCCTGTAAGGAAGCAGTGCAGAATGGGATTCACACTGAGCATTGCTGATCTGCTACGATGCTTTGTTGTTTTGTTTTAAGTATTACCTAATTTTGAGAAGCACAAAGAAAGGACGCCACATTTTGCTAAGGAAAAAAAAAAAAAGCAAATTCAGAGATTTTTCCGGCATCTGGGCTATTGTGCTGCAATTGGGGCTCCAGAACAGAAGCTTTAATTGTAGAACTGATTGCAGAGAGAGTATCATTACATAAATCAAGGCCTTTCCATCCACAGCAACGCAGCCAAATGCTGACAAACATGAGGAGGGACTCACCACCTCAAACAGCACAAAGTTCCAAGGGTCAAATCACCACTGAAGTTACTGCTCGAAGTACGATGACTGCTACTCCTGTGTGTGCTCCCCTGTGACCAGGTCAGCTTTATGAGCCTCCCCCCGAATCCCTTCTAGCATTGCATTTTTGGGGGATCCCACCTTCACCAGGCTTATCATACCTCCAGATCCATTCCCTTTGCCATCACAAGTACCTCTGTCCTGGTTTTGACTGGTTTTCGACGTTTTATTGGTTGCTCAGTAGTGCTTAACCTGATCAAGGACTTTTCAGTCTCTCATGCTCTGCCAGTGAGGAGAGGCACAAGAAGCTAGGGGGGAGCAGAGACAGGACACCTGACCCAAACTAGCCAAAGGGGTATTCCATACCGCAGCACGTCATGCCCAGTGTACAAACTGGAGGGATTTGGCCGGAAGGGACCGATCACTGCTCAGGTTGGGCTGGGTATCGGTCAGCAGGAGGTGAGTGAACAGCTGTGTGGTATTGTCAGCTGGAATTAAACCACGACACACCTCCATAACCAAGCACACAGATGGACACACTCTGCTCCAGCCATACAGCCAAGCAAAGTAACCTGCTGCTATCCTCAGCCAAACTCCCCTGAAGACTCCGGAGAGACCTAAAAGCAGCCTTCCAGTAGCTAAAGGGGCTGACAGGAAAGCCGTAGAGGCACTTCTTACAAGGGCCTATAGGAATAGTATCAGGGGTAATGGCTTTAAACTGACAGAGGGGAGATTTAGAATGGATATTCGGAAGAAGTTCTTCCCTATGAGGGTGGTGAGACACTGGCACAGGTTGCTCAGCGAAGCTGTGGCTGCCCCATCCCTGGCAGTGTTCAAGGTCAGGTTGTACGGGGCTTTGAACAACTTGGTCTAGTGGAAGGTGTCCCTGCCCATGGCAGGGGTTTGGAACCAGATGATCTTTAAGGTTCCTTACAATCCAAACCATTCTATAAAAATGCATGTTGGCCATTTCATTAGAAGTTAATTTTCAGTTTAAGGAAACTGTATTTTCTGCAAATAGATATGTGCAATACCTGGTTTACTGTAGAAAGAATTGCTGCTGTCAATAGCTCTGCTCATCCTTATCCAGTGTCATTAAACCAGTCCTTCCCATCACACTCCAGTTAGCAGTGTGATCCTGGTAGCTGCAGTGAACGAGTGGTGTTGAGCAAATGATACTAACTTCTGGTGAGTGGATTACCTGATACTCTGAGAGATGAGGCAATACGCCTTAATTTCTTTGAGTATTAATACATTTAAGTACCTTATGGTTGCCCCGTTGTTGTAAGTGCTCAGAAGGACAGTAGAAATCATTTGGGTATATCTTTCTAGTACTTTCCTGGCTTGTATTTCAGAAAAAAAAAAAAAAGGAAATAGGATAACTTGCACTTAATCTGGCAGGAAAACTGCCATAATTGGAGTGGCGTGTCTGTTCTTTATATTTATATTTATTTCCGAGTACAAAAATGCTTTATGGAGAAAAAAAGCAGGAGAAAGCTAAGATACTGAAAGGAAAAAAGTCAGTATGAAACAGCCACTAAAGCAGGTCGGTTTTGAAATCTAGCAGCTTGCCAGTGCCTTTTAAAAACAGGAACCATCAGGTATCCAGGTCCTCTGTCTGCCTCCAAGATTTTTGCCTTGAGTTCTGGCACATTAAAGACCTAGATAATACAATTACTGAATTGACATCAAGGAGTTGTTTGTGTGCTTTTAGCTTAAAGTCACCACGTTTAAGATCCAGATGCCTACTTCTGCTGAGCAGTCCTGAGTGTACCCCAAGCCAGGAGGACTTCGTGGGGAGCTCAAAGATCCAGACCTTTTCTTAGGTGAGCCAACCTGGCAGCAGCCTCCATCCTTGTCATAGAATCATAGAACGGTTTGGATTGGAAGAGACCTTAAGGATCATCCAGTTCCAACCCCCCTGCCACAGGCACGGACACCTGCCACTAGACCAGTTTGCTCCAAGCTCTGTCCAACCTGGCCTTGAACACTGCCAGGGATGGGGCAGCCACAGCTCCTCTGGACAACCTGTGCCAGTGCCTCACCACCTTCACAGGGAACAACTTCTTTCCAATATCTGATCTAAATCTCTTCTCTTTCAGTTTAAAGTCATTACCCCTTGTCCTTTCCCTGCACACCCTTGCAAAAAGTCTATATTGTAAATATAAACGCAATATCCAGGCTTGGAAGAGCAAGTAGATGTTACATCGCTGTGCAGGGAAGGTGGCTGAAGGACTCTCTTGCATTCAGGAAAAGAAAAATCACAGTTTGACCAGACACTCAGATAATACAGTGACGGGCACCATTAGAAAACCATAGCAGCACACAGACACAGCAAAAGCACACAAATTCTACAGGAGAAGGGTTTGGGTTTTGTTCAGATTTGTTTTCTCTTTATTAACTATAGGTAATGGTCAGCTTAAGGCAACAAGGTGCAGAAGCCCACTTTGTGTCTGCAGGAGAGAACAGCTGGCTATATGCTGAAAGGCAGCACCACACACCATCCTCCTCTAAAGGTTATCAAAACATTGCTCAGATCACCAATTACAATTTCATTTCAAGAGAAAACAACACTAATGAAAAATGAGGAGCTCAAGAGCAACAAGAAGACAGGGAAGGGAGAGGAAGAACAAACAGATTTGTAATGGTCTTCCAGAAATGTTAATTAGAGAATGAATGATCTTGCAGGTAAGAAGCAGATATATTGTAGCTTTCATAGTGTTTCAAGTGCAGGAGTGTTAGTGAGCTGCTATGTAATTATTCCTTAGGTCTAGGTATTAAGTCTTGGTAGAAACAATAATTAAAAGCAAAGTAGAAAAGTATCTGGAATGTGTAATTAGACAAATTTGAAATACGTGCAGACACCTCCACTTCACCAACTTCTGGTGTGTGTTACCACACACAGGAAGCAAAACCCCTCCACCACATTGCTTTGCTTAGTTGTTGGTATGTCTCATAAGGGCTCCAAGACGCAGACCATCATCTTCAGCATTTCTCCACCAGACCTAATCCCCAGTTAGAAACACAACCAGAATAAAAAAACTATAATGGAAAGTACTGCAGCTGGCAAAAACAAGGTCTGTGAAGAGGTAATGAGTACACTACGGTAATCCCCAAAGATTCAGAGAAAAAGCTCACTGTGCCAGGTCCCCATCCTGTCCCTTTTGGCATTCAGCTGATTATTTATCCATCCGAACAGGGGGTCAGCAAGCTCCAAGCAGAGCTAGAGCAGCTCACAGAATCATGGATGTTTCCTGAACTACTGGTGTGCTCTCAAGTCATAGAATGGTTTGGGTTGGAAGGGACCTCAAAGATCATCTCGTTCTACCTCCCTGCCACGGGCAGGGACACCTTCCACTACAGCAGGTTGCTCCAAGCCCCATCCAACCTGGCCTTGAACACTGCCAGGGATGGGACAACCACAGCTTCTCTGGGCACCCTGTGCCAGCGCCTTGCCACCCTCACAGGGGAGAACTGCCTAGGATCTAATGTAAATTACCCTCTGTCAGTTTAAAGCCATCCCCCCTTGTCCTGTCACTACACGCCCTCGTAAAAAGTTCCTATCCAGATTTCTTGTAGGCCCCCTTTAGGTATTGGAAGACTGTTATAAGGTGTCCCTGGAGCCTTCTCTTCTCCAGGCTGAACAAGCCCAGCTCTCTCAGGCTGTCTGCATAGTAGAGGTGCTCCAGCCCTTGGAGCATCTTTGTGGCCCTCCTGCAGTAACTCAGAGGCCTGCACAGCACCAGCCTTTTCTCTGTAGCCATAACATAGTATTCTCAATCAGGCAGAGACTGCAAGTTTAAAGCCTCTAACGCTGCTTTAGCCAGCTGAGTCAAGCGCCTGGCCAGCTAGACAAGTAATACCATCCTGCCCACTGGTCCACAGAACCTGCTGCCTGGCCGTCCTTTGATTGGCTGCATGTAGCCAAGCCTGGATTACTGTTTGCTTTCGTAATATTGAAACAAAAATGTCAAGAGTTTCTGACAAAACTTGATGCAACTTGCAGATAGCTCATTATAATAATAATGAGCAGCTACAACGAGCAGCCTAGCGCAGAGTTCAACAAGTACGGGGTTTCACATACGCACACTGTGCTTCTCTCCTCCGGCTGGATACCCACCTTGGCACGTCTGCCCTGTCAGACCAGTTCCCAACAGCAGTGGGAGGCTCCATTTCACACCGACCAGGGGAGCACCAGGTCGGCTGGGAACACACTGGGGGGATCATGGATGGGGTAGAACTACCCAGCCTGCAGCCTGCCTGCAGGCACACAGCACCAGCTTTGATAGGGAAGCTCCTTTTTCCCCCCAAAGTGCTCTTTAGCCTTGTTTCACTGTAGAAAACAAAGCTTATGTACTCACGGTGGCAGCACATGCTTGCTGCAAGTAACTTTTCCTGACTGATACCACACCTTTGAGGGGTTCTTAGTGCCAGGATAAAGGGATTCCCCCATCTCAGGTGGGGAACAGAGACCTCGCAAATCCTCCAGCAAAGAGGGCAGAGATTCCTGTAGATAACCTAGTAGTTAATAAAATGCAAGCTAGAAATTACTCTGTCACAACAAACAATCACAACTGGTGTTTGCAACCAACACACAAACATCCACGAGAATGCAAGCTTTTGAACTTCAAAAATGAATATAAAATCAGAATCAGTTCTAGATTTTCAATATAAATTCTCACATTTAACCAGCGTATGAGTCTCTGGTATCTAAATGTGTCTAGCAATTGCTTGCTGCACAGTTTTATCTTTTATGTGTTGCAAACTAAATGGAAGGAAGAGGAGAGCTGCTGCTTTAGCAAAGGACTGAACTCAAAGGTTCAGCTTGCAAAAGGAAAAATGACCCACAG
>JANHGB010045113.1:27867-41447 GCA_026283785.1 Coracopsis vasa | reverse complement strand
CTCAAATCTCGTTGAAGGGATATGTCCCTGCTTACTGCAGGGTGAAGTTGGACTAGATAACTTGTAAAGGTCACTTGCAACCCAAACTATTCTATGAGATGGTGCTTAAAGCGACAGTAGTTACTTGGAAAAAAGCATGTGGTCTTTTCCGCTCTCTGGGCAGGGTGGTGGCTGTACCTGTCCTGTGCAGACTGTGGTTGGAGATGTTCTAACCTCTCCTGTGGTGTTTTTGGGGCAGGGTGAGGCTGCACTCCACCTAAACAACAGATAAAAACCTGTTTGCACACTATCTCTGGTAACCAAGTCAAGTGCACACAAGGGAGTTATAAGGTGTATAACTGTTGTGAATACACTATGACGGAGGGGTGGGAAGGAGGTTGTAGTGGAGATGGACAAAAAGTTGACCTGCACTGAACCTTGTCTGACTGCAGCCTGTGAACTAAATCCTGCTGTATGTGTTGGCAGTGTTTGACCCTCGGGTACATGACGAAGTTGTCCGGCTCATTGCTGCTCAGCTCGCTGAGGCTGGAGACAAGTTTGATAAAGAAATCAAAGCAAGAGTAGTAAATGATCTAGTGCAGCACTTTCTGAATGAGAATCTCTCTCGAGAGGTGAGTGAAAAGCAGCCTGGCTAGCAGTTCCCCTTTTAGATGTGCATCCTTCCTGCTGTGACACAAAGAATTTGCAAGCTTGTTGCTTCAGTCTTTGCTAGTTTGCTGGGGCAGTTATTGCCATCTTAAAATTGAGCCCAAACACCTTGAAGCTTTGCTAGGGGTGATGCTGCATCCTGTGGC
The DNA here is from genome assembly GCA_026283785.1 of Coracopsis vasa. Lineage (NCBI taxonomy): Eukaryota > Metazoa > Chordata > Aves > Psittaciformes > Psittacidae > Coracopsis > Coracopsis vasa. The sequence continues at coordinate 40,653 of JANHGB010045113.1, read as the reverse complement.
AGCTGTGACCCCGCAAATCGGGTTCTTTGGGCTCATTTCCTTTCTGAAGATGGTGAAATAGAGGTAGTTGTGGTGGAGGATTGACTTTCAGAGGTATTTTGTCCTCATTTTTGTTGGCCCAATGGCTTATCTTTTGAAAATCAACCATCTGGTTAAGGCTTCAGTATTTGTCCTTAAAGGTTTATGACTTTGGTGCTGAGTCCCTCATGTTTGCTGCTTATCATGTGGGTAAAATTTGAGCAGTTTTAGTGCCAGAAGCTTGACCTGTGCTTCTTGGTGAACACTGGAAGGACAGCAAATATTGAGACCCTCTTCTGGTGCCATAACTGAGATGTTTGGCTCAGGGGCTGTCAGTGTTGGGAGCAGCAGTGGGCTTTGGCTTGGGAGGGTGACCTGCTAAGGAGGCCTCTCTAGGTGGCAGCTCCACTCTGTGATGCAGTTGCTCTTCCACTGATAGATGTGATATAGTCCCTGGCCCAGCATCTTATGTGACTCACTGCTCTGCAAGGGAAGTTGCTTGAGATCCCTTGTGTTAGACATCCCTCTATTTTTAAAGATTGGGTCCACAATTGGATCAAGAGTCACAATTTGTTTCTGCAGAGCTATTTGGCATCTTCAAGGTAACTGTGGCTTTCTTGCTTGTATGGCTTTCTCTGCCTGTCATGAGGTTTCCTATGCTCTACAAGTTAATGCTGTGTTTGAATTGAGGGTCCACCTTCTTGCTGAAAAGTCAGGATTTGATGACTTAAAACAATCTTCTGTGTGTGGTTTTGGTTTGGGGTTTGTTTTTGTGTGTGTGTGTGCGCACTATGGGTGTTTTCTACTAGGGTTTATCACCTGCACAGACTAACTGCAACACAGTCTGACCATTCCCCACTCCTGCTGTCTTGTTCTCCACCCAGCTAAGTTTCAGGCCCTCAGATATGCTGTCTGACCTTTCAGTCTTTGATAAGGCTGAGACAAACTGAACTTCTGACCAGGTGGACCTTGCTTTTCCACATGAGTAGTGTAGTTAACTGTGTGCATAAGCATACTGTCCCTCTTGGGAAGCTGATCTGGAGCAAGGCAGTGTTTGTTGTATGCTTGGACACCTTCTCTAGCTCCTCCCTGTGTGAAGGCTTTTCTGTGAAACTTGCATTGCCTTCTTGCGAATCCCCATCTTAGCTTGTACTGCTGATCTTCACTGTTGAAGGTGGGTTACCCTTTCCCAGGAGCCCCAGGATTCCTGTGCCACTTCAGGTCTTGGCAGACCAGGTACAAACCTTGGGGAGAAGGGGGGCTGCTGCACCCAGAGTGTGTAAGGGGCTATCCAAGCTTTCCAGTGGTATGGGTGTTGTGTCTGTTTCTTTTTGTCTTGGGTCAGAGATGGTCATCCTCGCTGCAGTCCGGGATGTGTGACAGGCAGGTGGCTGTGCCTGGGAGGAAAGGGAGCAGCATCCTGTGGGGTGCTGGAACAAACACATTAGTTACCAGCACAGTGCTGGCAGGCTCACTGAGACCCCTTTCTCCCTTCCTTCCGTGCAGGAGATAACACGACACATGTCAGAGGCAGTGGAAGGACTTGCACGAGCCATCCCCTCAGACATGGAGCAGGAGAAAGCCATGCTGGTGCTAGCAATGGTCTTAACTAAAAAAATTGCCAATACAATGCCCTCCCTTCTGCATCGTGTCTTCAACACCACTGTGAACTACATCAGCCAGCAGTTTCACAACTACATTGCCAGAATGGTGAGTGCTGGGAATGGCAGTCCCTGTGTGCTGAGGGAAGAGTGCTTGAGGGGGTCATGTCACAGCTTCTGTTTGCCCCACTCACAGCAGCTGATGAACAAAGGGGCAGAGAAAAGAGATGTGATTGCTCCTCTTCTCCCTGCAGTCTCTTCAGGGAGTTACCCCCTTCAGACAGGTTATTCATGCCCGCAGGGAAGGAAAGCCTGACCGCAAACATGGTGGCTGCATTTCCCAAATGTCTTGGGCCTGAGGTCTCTGCTTTTGGCCTCCCTAGAGCTTGGCACAAGTGGATGGGGAAGGGAATTGCCCCTGAGAAAGAGCACCAACAGAGAAACACTGACACATGGCAGCTCCCTTCTGGTTCTCTGTTGGAGCCGCAGCACAGGTGGGAGACTGAACAGCCAGCAGTCCAGTCAGCATGAATGCTAGGGCATTTGGCCCCAGGTTCAGTAACTAACCTACCAGGGGAAGGGAGAGGGCATGTGCATGAGGACATACTAAGACTTGAGAGCAGTCAGGGCTGTGATCCTGCCACCCTGGGGAGCAGTGGTGACCCAGATGTGGGGTGCTGCAGGTCTGTGGTTCACTCCTGAGCTGCAGCCTTGCTATAGTGTTGGCAGCAACCCGCAGAGGGGCCCAGCTCACCCTGTGTCATGAGACCAGGGAGCTGCCTGTTACAGGTCTTTGCCAAGCACAGTGTCACATGAGGTGTCACTGAGCACTGTCCTCGGCTTAGTTCAAGGATGCTGAGTTATCACAGAGACCAGTCACTAGTGTCATTCTGGGCCTCATGCTGCCTTACTTGGAGCACTGGGCAGGGAGGGCAGGCAAAGGGCTGCTGGCTGCCCACCACTCCAATGTAGTTGCATCAGGAGGGGAACAGAGGTGGGCACCAGGGACTGTTCCCCTGGGACTGATAGCCCCATTAGCACAGGAAGGGGGTCTGAGGGGTGGTGGCAGCACAGCAAGTGGCAGAGGTGAGCACGGTTGGTGGTGCCGGGGACTTGCAGGAGCTGCGTGGCTCCTCAGGTGGGTGGCTGGGCACAGGATGGCTCTCCAGCTACTCTGCTGTTAACACTGGTACTGTTTGTCTTCCCCTAGATGCGTGAGTGAGCTCTCCAACCCTCCATATGGAGAACGTGCATTCCTGAAGACTTTTTACTTCTCTTCATGTATGCCAATAACTTTCTGCTCTTACATGAGATACAGCCATGAAAGGAAAGGCAGAGCTTCAGTAGGTAGGCTTTTGTAGACTAGCACAGCACTGATGGTAGCGCCAGCTCTGCCATGCCTATAAGGAGTAGTGCTTGCCCTCTCTCATCTTAAAATAGGGTGTTTTCTTTTATTTCTTAGCAGTAGCAGACTTCATGCAGACCCTGGCTTGTGCCTCTAGAGGAAATGCTGTGGGCACAGATCCTGCCCTCTCAGTAGTTTGTTTTCTAATCAGCTGTGTCATTTTCCTTAGTTGTTCTCTTCCCAGCCCTGCTCCTGGTGCTGCAGCTGAGCCATGAGTGCTAACTGTTCCCAGGAAAGCCTCAGGCTGTAGAATGGGTGATTGATCAGTACAGGTCATGGAGGGGAAGGAAAAACAGTCAGGTCTAGCTCAGTGAGGAGCTGGCAGCAAGAGGGAACAACCCTAAAGGAGGTGTTGGGCCAGGGAAGGCTGAAGTAAAGGTACTTTTGTATCAATCATCATAAACCTATGCTTGCTTGAAAATCAAATGGGAAACTAAAGGGCAGGGGTAGGTACAGGGCAAATTCTGTCAGGGAATGCAATCTGGATATGCTTGAGGAAAGGTGTTTAGCTTTAGCAGATCCTGCTGTAAACAGAAAGAAGGTATCAGCCTTGAGTCAGGAAGAATCAGTGGCATCTCTTGTGAGCGTATTGCAGTCACATCTCAGGTTCAACAAACTTGGACTCAGGTTGTTTGATACGTACCTGTCATCACACACATGGTGGCAAAGGCTTCACCTGTGATCCAGCTGCTTCAAATTTTGTAATGTTGTAAATATTTTGTAGGGGTTTTAACTTAAATAAAATTGTCAGTTCTCCTGGCAGTACAGCTCTTAATTTCGGTTTCCACCTGGATTTATTTTTGGTGGTGCTAGTCTTTTGTGCAAGTACTCATGGCATTCCTCACATTTACTACTGCTCATGGTGGAACTCTGCTTCTGACCTTGTGTAAGTAAAACCACTGTTTTTCTTCCTTTTGGTGCCTGCACTGGAGCAGGGAGGGGGGAAGAAAAGCACAGTAGCTTACACGTGGTTTTTGAAAACTGTACCATTTATTAAAGTGCAACCGGGGGGCATGGTCTTACAGCAGTGTCCCATTAGCGGAGGGAAAAAATGTACATACCCCTTCACTTAAACTGAATGTAGAGCAATGAATCTGGAAAGAACCATTAAAGGTGGAAACACTTTTATTAACCAAATGGCACGAGAAGCTTTAGCCAGTTTTCCCCAAGAGGGCTGCACTTGCATATAAAGAGGAACAATATGACCAGTTCCTTGGATAATGGGTGACTTGAGGATCAGTCAGGGTCTCTTACCCCAGGCAGGCCTCTCCAGAATAGAATCTGACATCCCTGCAAGTCCATGACTATGCTTACACCCAGAAGCCTAGTAGAAGATAGATAGCCCCTAACATGCATGCTTCAGAGTCAGTCCCATTAGTCTTTGCTACTTAACAAAGCAAGTGGCATAGTTTTGGTCTGAGTGGGTTTTAGCTTTACACTCAAATAAAAGCTTGTACTGTAAGTTAAAAATGACGACAGGCCCCTTAAATGTATAGCAGTAAGATGCATCCTCTGCAGCTTGTTCTGTCCAAACCAATAGTGCTCCTTCCCTCCCCTGCAGATACTGCAGGGAGATCAGAAGCAGCTTCCACTGGAAGCTAACTGTAGCTCCCTCACTTCTACAGTGTAACCAGAGGCCTCTTTCATGGAGGAAGGCAGTCAGCCTACCTAAGAGACCAAGAGAGAGTCAGCTCCAAGTAGGAAAAAAGTGATAGAGTGATTTAACTTAAGGAGGTGCACCTGAGCCATGTGGTGGTGTGGTTCCCCTGGGCTCACCCTATCCAAGCTGGTGCCATTCCCATACCCCAGCTGAGCACACCAGTCAAGGGAGGTCACTTCAGCAGTCACACACACACTGAGTGCTGATGCCCAGAGCCAGCCCTGCAGCCTCTGCTCTGTATGGGCCCAAGAGTCAAGGAGTGGTGGCTTAAATCTTATACCACCACCACCCCCTTCTTTTTAATGGCAATAGAGAGCTTGCACTTTGAAGCACAGGTATGTACATGGAGTCAAAGCAATACTGTTCTCATAGCTTTCCCAGTGCTCAAATTAAGCAGACTAAGCCAAATTAAAGTCATGCACAGCTGCTGCCTTCACTAGGCACAGGAGATAATGTGTCATCTCTCCATGTTTCACTGGGAACCACTTTATCCTGTTGTGCAGCCTACTGCTACTGTTGTATGTGTCTGCTCCTGGTGTGGAGTAGACACATACAGGTGACTTGGCCTGCAGCACATTTCATGCCTGACATGAGACATGCTGAAGACCTGGCACAGGAGCTGGGCTGTGGTCACCCCTCCGCGCACCCCACAGCAGCAGAATCAGGTAGGCTCTGTAGCATGAGCTTGCTCTGGTCAGGGAGTGAGAGATGATGCTGCCAGAAGCACTCCTCAGTTTTGTGCCAGAATAGCAAGAACTCCTCACTAGGGCTGTGCTAGTGCTGCCGTACTGCTGGGGCTGAAATTAAATGTCGGGGAGGGTTATAAGCCCAGCTTATTTTGTTTACTACAAGCCTTAAAAAAGAACAAACTTAAGAACCTCAATTTGTCCAGTACTAATGAAATTTTACATTGGTGGCCATTAGAAAGCATTGCTTAGTGTAAAATACAGTCTAAAGCATTAACCTCACTGCAGTCAGAGCCATGTGGAAAGGAAGGACCTAGAATTCTGGCAGCAGAACTTGCCCTGTAAAGGAGCACTTGCAATGACAGCTTTCATCAGCTCTTGAGCCCAGTCCCAGCCACAATGAGAACTCAAGCCCTCACAAGCAGCAAGGATGGAGTCTTGTAGTAGTAACTTGCTCTCCAGAAGGCAGGTTAGGAAAGAAACAGCCAACTGCAACCACCACAACAAGAGGCACTTCATCTCCAACCAGACTTTAAACTGGTGTCCAACCCAGGTGCACAGACTGCCTGCTGCATTGCTGGCACAGTGCTAGGAGCTGGTGACTCCCAGCAGAACAGACAGAAGGCTGCAGCAGAAGTGTCTGTCTTGGCTCTGGCCTGGTCCATTGGGCCAGAGTTAGTGTTTTAGATCTAAGTTACCATCAGTATTTTTCAGCAACCAAATTACCACCCTGAGAACTCCTACTTGGTGTCCACCCTGCCCGACAGGAACCGAAACCTGATGTTTCCAAGCTGCCTCTCTGTGTGCCCAGCAGTATACCCGTTTTGCTGTAGTTGAGCAGCTTGGCACTGCTGCGCCAACTATAGCCCTGCAGCATGGAGCTGCTGCTGTTCAGGGAATTTAGGTGGCATGAGTCCACCCCAGGTTCTGTGGACAGTGGCTCTGTGCCTGCAGCTTGGGCTGTTGTGCAACGGGATTCTGGGCTTCAGCCTTTGCTCCCAGCCTGTTGTTCAGGGACACTTGCTGAGGGAAGCCCTTGCCCAGCTCCCAGCAGCAGCACCCAAATGAGCACAGCTTAGACTTAAGAACAACTGAATTTAAGTGGCACCATCTTTTGAAAGCCTTTTCCTTGGCAGCTCCTTGTTTAGCACTGCAGTTCTTTAAGTATTTACCACTTTTTTCATAGATCCAGCCCTCTGCTGTTTCAGCATCTCAGCTTTAGGGTGTGCTGCAGACAGGGATAAAGTGGAGAAAGAATGGGTCTAAGGTAGATATTTTGTTAAGGTACATGCCACTCAAGGACAGATATTGAGGCACTTTTGGGAAGGGGATAAGCAACACAAGTGAGAGTAATTCTATATGCCCTTTCGTAAGTGTAAGTGTAGAGCTACTGCCTTCCGTCTTCAGCTGCAAGGGAGCCCCTGAAGAGAAGTTGTTTCACACAGCTCGGGGTAATTAGACCCTGCAGTTTAGGATTACTTCAGTATACTTGAAGATGGGGGGAAAGAAGAAAAACCCTTCCTTTATCTAATCCACACCTATAACAGAGCAAGCAGCCTGGCACTCATGTCTGTAAGAACGCTGTCATCTCAGCTTTTGTGACTTCCACAGGGCCTGTCCCAGCTCTGACCGCAGGGATACAAATTCAGTAGAATTCAAGTCCATAACTGAGCTCTTTTTGTCAATGGAGTGTTCCCAGAGGAAAGAGACAGAAACTTTATCATACGTAGCTGTGTGGTCTGTGGAAGGGAGGAAGAAGAGGGTACAAATTCTTGCTGACTTGTCAAATCTACAAGACCCTAAACCAAGAGTAATATAAAGAAAGGACCAAGTAATCAAAACGCACAGTGCAGCCGATGCTCCATTAAATCTAGTGGCAGGCTTTTGCACCACCAAGAAAACATGTAACAAAACAAAGGAATATATTTTCCTTACTGCTGCTGTCACCTTCTCCTCCTCTGTGTAGAAGAATGTACTTTTCATTTAATGCCCTGCTGGGCACCTTATGCCAACAAACTAAGGATGTCTTCTCTACCCGGTGTGGATTTATCCTCCTCAGTCCTGTCCCCATCTCCCACACTACTACTGAAAACTGTGCAGAGAGAAGAGCTAAACCACCACCATCCCTGCTCCCCCTCGGTCTGTACACAAGTTGTCTGGCATGGCCACAAAATCCATCTCTGCTTCAGCACATGCATGAGTACTTCTGTGTAACCTGCTGCGTGGCTGCACATGGGGGATGTCCCAAGTGCAGGTGCAGCATCTTCTGTAAGGAGAGGCTGAGTAGATCAGGTCAAGAACAACCCTTCTCCCAACACCATGAGCAAAGCATCAGGAGAGGGGCAGCCTACGCTGATGCAGGGGTCGTGAAGCAACCCTTGCCACACGGGAACAAGCAGGTGCCCTTACAGACTGTGTCAGCTGTAGATATGCACTGCTGGGACATGTGAAATGGAGCAAACCTGTAACCACTGTGCCTGTACGTGACAAAAGGAACATAAAGACGCCTCTCCCTGGAAGGCCCCATGAGGGGCTGGGATGGCAGACACCAGAATCAGTGGCGTGAGGAGATCGCGGAGACCCATTCTGGGCACGCAGCACAGCAATGGGAATACCAGCAGAGTACCAGGAAATGGCAAAAAAGAGTCAATTCTGCTTTGCAACATGATAAAGGGTTTCTTTTTCCATTAAGGCTGACCTGATATCATTTGTATGTGGATAAAGAACAATCAGTGATCAACAGTGGCATCCAGAACCCCAGAGCTCCCGAGTTCAGTCCAGAGCAGCAGTACACACGCAACAAACCCTCCTCTTAATATTCAACTTCACACACACTTTCCAAAATCCAGTGAGTTTTCAAAAAATATCCACTCTCATCAAAGCTTAAACAGAAAAATTTCCCAAGAATCTGCCAGGTTCTGACTTCCCAGCATCCCGGGATACAGGGGGAGATAGGAAAATACAGCAACAATATCCTAAAATAGAGAATGTGCTAAAATCTCTCCGTTCTCAGCTCACTTAAGAAACAGGCTCAGTAGGAGACGTACTCTAGAGAAGGTTATGCAGAATGAAGTACCTTGTCTTTGTGCTTAACGAAGATTCAGCTTCCTGTAAGCCCGAGTCCCCTCTCTCCTACTTCCACCTGGCCGAAGCCCCAGTGCCAGCACAAGCCCTCAGAGCTGTGCCGCTGCTTTGGCCAGGAGAGCCCAATGTCTGGCGCACAGAGCTGCAGCATGGACAGGGACAGACACAGACGTGCACAGAGGAACGCTTACAGGTGCACCCGACATACCTAATGCGTATAGCAGTACTCGTTTCCCTCCATGCACACTGGAAGCTTGGTGCCTGCAGGAAGGGGATTTGCTCTTTGCCAAAGTAACTTCCTCATCATTTGAGAACCTCTAAGTTCAGTTAATCACAGGTTCAGCATTGCAAAGAAAATCACACTGAACACAACTCAGGTCAGCTCAGGAACAGGCAGACAGAAGAGATGTTTAATGCTGTTTTGCCGAGTTACCAGAATCCATTGCCTTATGTACCTAGGATTCTGTCACAGCCAAGACCAAGTTAGGACTAAATACACTGTGCTTAACCTGGGAAAGACAGTACAGACTGCAGCATGGTACAGGACAGCAGAGCCTTTAACCTTTCAATTGCAGAGGCCTCGCTTACACATAGTTTTGTTGTATCTTGGCTGAACACACCCCGGTGTCACAATTCTGATCGGAATGGCACTGTGTCCAGCATGAATTCTGCACCTCTGGTAACTCATGGAGCTAATGGATTCTCAAACCAGCAAAGAGCAGCGTCCCTCCTGGGCAGCCAAAGCACTTCCTGCACCTCTCCCCCAGGAACACCCAGATGCTCAGAGATAATACAGCTATCAAGAGGCAGCATCTTCACAGGATGGGGCTCCAGTAAATGTGAGTGGCCAAAACCGCTGTGAGCAAAGAGGTAAGAATAAGCACTGTCCCACTGGGGCTTAGGAGGAACCTGCGAGGTTACGAGGAGCAGTGCTGTACCTGAGAGGAAGCCGAGACAAAAGGGAGACCAGCCTCTCGCTACAGGACTCAGGTTGGCTAATGTTTGTTTGGGAGGGGGTGCTCAGGGGCACGACAAGACAGCACAGCTGCAATAGCGGTCAGTCTGAGAAGCCACAAACTCCAGGGGTTGGCAGCAGCTGGCTCTCCCCTTCCCCTGGGGATTCTCTGTTCCAGTTCCTAGAGTACGAGCGCCCCTTTCTTCAGCACCTGCAGTTCTTAAATTTGCAGAATTTATTGTTGTTTTTTAAAAATACCCCTGTACTTTAATCACGAAAACCCAGTCCCCGCCCCAAATCTACTAAAAACTTGATTGTCCATAGCTGGAGGCTTACTGAACCACCTCACCCCATCACCAGTAAGTTACTCAAACGTCCAGTTAAACAGCAGGCAGCTCAACCTTTAGGTAACACAACTACAAAAATGGGATCGTGCTCTCTTCTCTCTTCCCCCTCCTCTTCCTCCTTCTCTTCCTCACAAGAGCCCCCTTACTTTTTCCTAAGCGCCAGCGCTACTCCGACTGCTACAGCTAGTATGGCCACCGCAGCAGCCCCACCATACAGCAGTATAGATTTCCCTTCCGGCAGTAGGATAGGCTTCTCCTCTGCAGCGGAGGGTTTCTCTTCCATTTCTTCCAATCGGCCCTCTTTCCCTACTTTTTTTTCCCCTGGAAGCAGTATTTTCTCAGGTTCTGGTGCAGCCTTTTCTTCTGATGGGGTTAACTTTGGGACAGGTTTACTTAGTACGGGGGTTTCAGGTTCAACAAGCTCTTCAGCCGCTTTTCCCTTTTCCTCCTGTTTTGCACGCAGCAGTGCGGAAGGATGTGCTTTTTCAGCAGCAGCAATTTCAGCTGGAGGTTTTACCTCCTGTGAAGGAGCAGGGGGTTCTGGAAACACTGCCTGCACTGTCTGTGCAGCACCAGCCGCCACCACTGCCTCCTCAATCCCCTCCGGAATCTCTTCCTTCTCCACGTGAACGATATCTGAATTGGAAGAGTTGTTCTCACTCCTCTCTTCACCCCCGCCGTTGCTGTCCAGGCTTTTGACTTCTTCAGGATCCATGGCCACTTGCTGCCAGGACTCGGGTCCCAGGGAGACCGGCAGGCTCTCTGTGTGCCAGCTCTGGCTCGCTGACAGGGACACGGGCAGGCTCTCCGACTGCCACGACGTGGTCACCGTGGGGGACTCCGGGGGGCTCACCTGTCCCGAGTTGTCACTGGTCAGGATGTAGATGTCATTGCTGTCCTCAGCGATAAGCCCAGGGTACTCTTCCTCTTCGGATTCCAAAGTAAAGACCGTCCCCTGTGAACAAAAAGGAGGACACAGCATATGAGTGATGGCTTCAGCACTGCCTCCCCTGTATGGGGAGGAACAGGATACCTGGAAATTTAGTGGGGCTGGAGGAAAGATGAGAGGGCTTCTCAGCAGCAGCGGCTGCCTGACCTACACGTTAGAAGAGATCATGAAACCCAGCTGGCATTGCCAGGGAATGGGACCACTTGTAAGAGCCTTGCTGGGAGCTCCTCCTCCACTGATGCTACCGCATCACTGAGTACATCACCAAAACATACCATGTGGGCACTATTAACCAGAGAGCAAGACACCAAAGTCTGAAACCAAACTGAAACAAAACAAAGAAAGCAAACACAAGTGCATGAGCCCAACTGAATACCACTCCCTTCTCCAACTTATGCAGGTGCTCTGTACTGCCTGTTCATTTGCATCTAACAGCATTTCTCTTACGTTAATTATATCACATTTCCAGTGCTACCTGAAGCCTGTATTTCTACTTTGTAGTAACAAGCTGGAATCTCCATTAATGCTAATATTTTACTACAAATTTAACTATTCTTATGGAAGTTTATTGTCCAGAACTGTCATCCTAACTTCAGCTACACAACTTAAAACCAGCAATGAGCAGTCTCCTTCCAATGTTTTCCCATTTCAAGACACCTCCTTGGTTATTACACAACTTTTATGGATCCAGTCAGTGATGTGTGTCAGGAACTGATCCAAGTTAAACACACACATTCCTTACTTTGCTGACCATGATCAGTGTCCAGCCTGGCCCACTGAGATGCCCCCAGTGTGCGAGTGCAGACAAGGGTTGAATCAGGGCCAGCAGCAGCATTGATGCATAAAGAGCTAGATTGATACCAGTGCCCTGCTTAGAGAGCAGAAGGACAATGCATTTCAGCTTTGGTAACAGCCAACTATCACTTAGTCCCTAATACACAAGGAATTCAAGGCCTACAAGTAGATAGTTTCTAACTTGGAGTAGCCATAAGGCAGCAATGCACTTTTCTCTGAGGGAAGCTGAAGAGGACTCCCCTCGTACACGGGTGTACTGTGCACAGACACACTGCAGCTCCTCACTTCCCAAGGAGGAGAAAGGGTCTCCACACACACACAAAAAACCCCTGACCACCTCGGAAGGAGTTGGCAGACACAGGAGAGACAGCCCAGGCACTGCTCTCATGGGCAGTAGCTGCAGCGAGAGCAACTGAAGCAGAAGGGGACCCCTGGGAGAAGCACCAAACTAGCACTTGGGAGAGCTGTGCAACTTAGTCAGTAACACTGCAATATTTCACAGTGGAAATCATCACTGTACCAATAAACTGTGTGAAAAGGCATCAGTGGAGACTGAGCTGAGTATGGGACTGAGGTTTCTGTATCCACTCTCCCCAGACACCTCACCATTTTGCAAAACTTGATGGACCCATTCTTGGACTTTCCTACAGCAGTGGAAGCTGTAGTACAGGATAGCACTGTGAACATGAGGATTTCATCATGTTATTTTAGCACGGGTGGGATGTAAATCTCATTTCAGTCCACAGAATTTTGGAAGATATTTGTGCATGAGCAAAGTAATCAGAATCACAGAATGGTTTGGGTTGTAAGGGATCTTAAAGATCATAAAAGGAACTTTTCTTCATCAGTTCCTTTAAATTGCTTGGCTGTGGGAAACATCATCCAGCTCAGTAACATGTTCAGAAACTCTCAAGAGCAATGATGCTCAGAGTTCCTCAGGGGAAGGGTTAAAAGCTATAAAGCGCTCACTAACTACTTAGAAGATCACCACAAAGTCTTGATCCAGAATGAAATCAAAATTAATAACATTTAATAAAATTACATTTGTGACAACACTGAGACACCACACACCCCCCAGCAAACCCAAAGCAAGTTCTGCTCTGTGAGCACTGACAGACAATTCAAGACTCTGGCTATAAAAGTCATGTTCCACTACAAGAACTGTATTTAGCTATATTTCTTTTGAAATGCCATTAAAACAAAACAGAGCTCTACGACCTAGGAGGAAGCAACCAGCATTGCAAAGTAAGGCAATGGAAAAGAAGAGCCAAGACACTAAGTAAAGG
>JANHGB010045113.1:0-27714 GCA_026283785.1 Coracopsis vasa | reverse complement strand
TAATTTGAGCTCTGTCTGTAATATATTCCAGATATTGACCCTGTCTTTTGGAAAATGCTAAAGTCTTTGACTTTATTGGGTTTCTCCGGATGTTGATTAAGTAGGAAATATTCTCACTGTAATATCAGCTACTAATAGACTCCCCCATGCTGCCGTGACTGGCTCAATATGAAGCATGTACAATATATTCCAATGCCACAGGATGCTGCTGCGGGCCTCTGGCAACTGTTGTAAACTTCTTTTCAATAGTGAACTGGTACAGCAGTGAAAGCCAAGTGCCTCTGAGCAGTGACTCAGCAGCCACGGCAGGGTGGAGGGAGCCGCCTATACTCCATGGGGATAGCTGGGTATAGAGGCTGCGGTGAAGTTTAAGCCATCCTGATGCTCTTATGTATTTCTCCAGGCTCTTCTTCTGCTCTATTCCCGACCCACCACTCCCAACTTTTCCCTTTCCTCTCATAAGGAAAACCAAAGTTGTTATTTGCAGGGAACCCACAGATGATTTGACCATAATAAGGAGGAATAAGTAATACAGATTAAGTACCACCACACCTACTACGTAGCCAGTAGCTGCCCAGGCACAGCAAAGTATCTTAGTTCAGTATGATGTAATAGGAGATCCTCAGCAGGTTAACAAACGGATGGGAAGGCAACCCTGACAAACAAGGATAAGGCACTGGTTACGTTAGTTTTTCACATCTACCAGGGCAGTTTTGAAAGGCCACGTGCTTTGCTGGAGCACTTTCACTGAACGTACACTTCTCACAAAACACAGGGAAGATCTGGGTATATGCTGCGGGTAACATCCAGGATAAGCTGCCTTGGAGAGGGTAAGGAAACGAAGGGATGGTAATACAGGGAACGTGGACAATCCTGAACATTTCAGATGCTTTACTAATACATGTAGCAAAACTATACACCCGTCCTGCCCTCAGCAGAAGGGAGGGCCTAGGAGGCTCCAGCCATTTATTGTTCTCTTTTTCCACACAGATTGCACTGACCTTGAAAGTTATCAGTCACTGGCTCCCTATAAATCAGAGCCTTATAAAGCCTGGCTGACTCCTTTCTGTCTTTACAGACAGTTTAACTTCCTTGTCAGTGCCTTGGGGATACGACTCTCCAAGCTTGGAGAGACAGGTCGCCCAAGTCTGGGAAACCTGGGGGAAAGCTCACACTGCCTGTCAATGGGTAATTTCACTACTTTCTCATTAAAAAGTCATGAAGTTTTAATTAAAAAGCCAGACAATAACAGGCATTATTTAGGATACAAGATTAATATTTCTTGAGCTGAATTAAGAGTTAATTGAGAAAGTCAAGAGGATAAAGCTAAGATCTTGTGCTGATTCAGTTGAGGTTTGTATGGGGTTTTTTGTTGTATGAGGGGTTTTTATCTTTTAAAGCAGCTGCAATAAACACTGAATGACATCTAGGACAATTCTCTCAATTCATCTACAGATGTGACCCAGAAGCAAAGCTCCCACAGAGAGATTAATTCAGGACACGATGGAACATGTGGAAGGATATTTAATAACCTGAGACCTTATATAAGCTCTGAACTTCAGATTAAACACTAAATAACAAATATAGTAAAAATTTTTTTATCTGCATTGTTTATTGTAAATGGATAGTCTACTGCTCCAGACCAGGAAAACTGGAGCTCCTCCTCTTCAGATTTGGGATGGGAGACCTGCAGACTTGGAGTGCTTTTCCTCATCCAGCATGACATAACCACATCAGCTATGTCTAGAGAAACAAGAGTAAGTCCTTCACTGCAGCACCCTGCCACTCCCGATCCCAACCACTGCCACTTGAGGGAAGAGTTGGCACAAGTCACAACAAGGATGAGGAGAACCGGATAGTTCCCTTCTTGGCTAGAACACAACAAGGATGGTCCACACAGCATGTCTTGAGGGGAAGAGCAACTTAATTCTGTCAAGGTGGCATTTGCAGGCCTAAATAAGAGCTACCAAAGTCCATCACTGTCCTCAGCCTATGGGGTTCAACTTGAAGTTTTCCACAAGACTTCTAAAAGTGACAGAAAGCGCTTGTAACAAATGTGCTAGGCTCGCCCCCAGGGTAGGTTACAGCCCTGTGCTACAGGGTGAGCTACACCAGACAACTGTACACTGGCAACAACATAATGAAAAGTATCTGAAAGCTCCTCCAGTAAGCAGAACCCATCATTTTGGATTCAGGTGTATCCTGCCAGCGTCAGTAACCTGGACTTTGCTGAAAATCACTCTCAGCAGTGGATTCAGAACACTACCAGTCTTTAACATGTAGTAGAAATTGCTACTTAAATAAACCCCTGTCAAGTTTCAATTATGATTTAAAGAAAGCAAACATAACACACACAAAATAAATCAAGACTTGGTAACTGACTCTGCTGATGACTATACTATTTTTCATGGTTTTCCAATAGGTCTCTTATTAAGTGCATAAGCTGACTTACTAATTATAGCATCTTTGCTAAGCAGCAAAAACTTTGACTACACATAAGGGAAAAAAAAAAAAAGAGTCCTTATTTACTAGAATAATAATTTCAGCCTGATTTCTGTAAAGCTGCCTCTGGTTGGAATAGATATCCAAATCAATATTCTGAATGTCCCAAAGAGAAAAGCAACCTTTTTTTTCCTCCTATAAAAATAGCAGGAGTATCAGTACACATTGCATCTATAATAGAGATTGTTGTTAGGTAATGAATGGAAAGAGATCCCCATCATGGTGTCTGATGGAGCATTTACTGCATCTTAGAGAAGCCTCTGAAAGCCCTGCTGCCCTTTAAGCTCATAAGACCAGATACATGCAAAACAGCTGTGTCTAACTGCTGTGGAAGCTTCTATCTGCTGTGTGTATTCTTCTAAGGTTTGGGTTTGGTTTAAGTGCTCTCAAAAGCTCGACTAGTCCCTCTGGTTCCGTTCTGAAAGAAGTACAGACAGGCACAATAACAGTAATTGTATTCTCGCAAGGAATGATGTGTATAGGCAACTCATACAAAACTTGTCTCTGAAGACACAATAATAAAGCCCTTCCCAAAAGGACTATAGAGCCCAGCAAGCCGCAGATACATCCCAAATCTTGAATTTATCTAGCACAGAAAACATTCTGTACATGGGTCACAGAGGAGTGCTACCCTGTAGGGAAAAGCATCAGTGTCCCCTGAACCTTTTTTCCTCCCTGAAACTACGCAGACCTACATATAATCCCCAAGAAAAAGAGTGCCTTGAGGTACAGGAGGAAACATCGCCAGAATGCAATGTCCCAGGAGAGCAATCTTTACTATGACAAAAATTCAAAGTGCTCAACACAGCCAGGAACTTTCTTAGGTGACAGCACTGACTATCTTGTCACATAACTGACCGCAGAGAGGAAGGAGGTTCAGTCACTGCTTTCCTCACACCAGCAACAGTGTGAGCACCAGGAGCTCATCAAATGCATTTGTACTTAAACTCTAGTGTCTGAAAAACAAAAGGCAATGAGTGATGAACTGGCCTGTGTCCAGGGATCCTCCCTCTGGGGAAACAAGCAAACTTCCCACAGTAACAAATCTCCCAGGAGATGGGAATGTGCTTGTTGTATGATTTCTATCTGTAACAGAGGAGCAGCTTCCTCTATTATTATTCACCATTGCGATGGAGAAGTGTTGCCTGTGCTGAGGGCTCAGCAGGCAAAGGCTGTGCCCACATACAGGGTCAGGACAGCCCCACTCCCACCTGGAGCCCACACCAGGCTGCAATTCCATCTGCTCTGTCCCCGTCCACAGGCCCAGACCTGACAGCATTGCCCTGCTAATCCTGCAGAGAAATGGATTATAAAGGGGCAGCTGGCAACACCCAGATCAATCAATTAGAACAGTGCATTAAAAAAAGAGTGACAGAAAATCCTCAGGCATTTACTGTAGTACTCATCCGTGTGAAGCTGTCAAGATAGGTGGAGCCAAGAGAAACAGATTCCACAAATAGAACTGTGCTTTTTATTAAGGCAAAACAAGGGAAGAAAGGTCATGTGAAGCGAATCAAAGCACCCTGATATTGCAGCCACTGCTCTCATCCCCTTCAAGGAATGCTCTGACTAGAACAGCCTGAAGAAACGATCCTATTCCTTCCCCTGCCCTCCAACATAACCTCTACTACCTGCTGAGAGTCAGCACCAAAGCAGCACCCTTCAGGTTGCAGCCTTATTGGTTTAAATTGAAATAAGTTGAGATATTTAGGGACCAATTCTTCAGACAAACTGATCTGAAGTTGTTGGGAGGGGGAAAAGAAAAGTAGACCTAGTTGCTCCTTGACCATTCAAGTTCTTTCTCCTTCAGCCACAACGCCTAAAAAAATATCACGATCTGTTACCGTACCAAAGAAGTTACACACAAATAGAAGCGAGCACTGCAGTGTTCCATGATACAAGCATAAAGCAGAATTATTTTGAAAGGAGAGCTCCTCCCTAGGACTTCCCTAATTAAAACCTGTCTTTTCTGGCATCTTTACCATGTTCAACTTCTCTCTCCTCCAGCGGAGCACGTCTCTCTATTTCTGCATTGTCATTCTCAAGCAGACACCTGGACTGCTGCAGGAGATCTTAATCTCCAGCACGGCAAACCGCCGCCTCACTTCCCCAGGATGACAAGTGTATCTGTACCCTTTATCCCCTCTGCATTATTAACAGGCTCCAGTACACAGATTATTCAATCATCAACAGCAAAGAAAACATCAAAACTGGCAGGAAAGCCCAAGACAAAACATTGGGAACAGAGAGCAGCTCTTCCGAGGCTCAGATAGGAAACTGTAAACACTGTGAATATTTCAAGCAAATTTACTCTCTTCAACATGGGCAGTTAAGTAGTTAAATTCAAATCAAGGTCTGACCATCACAAGAGAAGAACCCTGGGAAGGCAGGGACAGTTTCAGCTAGGAGTCACAAACACAATTACCAGCCTCTTACTAAGACATGTTTTTAACCAAACACTGATAAACACTGCCTGCATGCACTTACCCCACCTCTTTCAAACAAGTGAAAAGCAGATGGGCTTGTAACATGAATGTGAATCTGAGGGGAAGGGAAAAAAAGGCACCTAGCTTGCAAGTAATCTTATTCTTTTGCCTCCTTACAGACTTATCCAAACTATTTCAATATAGATGAAATCTAACCTTGGAAACCAGGATCCGCAGACCTTGAGAAGAAATAAATTATTTGGGAGGAGGAGCGGGAAAGGAAGAGGAAAATGATCCTTACCAACTGACTGGCCTTACTGTGCACTTTCCCAGGAGACCACGAATTGCTTCTGGTGCAGCAGCATTCAGCTCTGGAGAAGTCAGAGCAAACTGCGAGGGGAGGTATGGA
This sequence comes from Coracopsis vasa, assembly GCA_026283785.1. Classification (NCBI taxonomy): domain Eukaryota; kingdom Metazoa; phylum Chordata; class Aves; order Psittaciformes; family Psittacidae; genus Coracopsis; species Coracopsis vasa. The sequence continues at coordinate 22,377 of JANHGB010045113.1, read as the reverse complement.
AAGGGAAGGGAGGAGAAAAGAGGAGAAGGGAGGGAAGAGGAGGAAAGGGGAGGGGACAGCACGTACACTGCACGGCAGTTTGTTGAGCCCTAACATCGCTTTTGGGAGAGAGAAGAACAAAGCTACTGCTAAATTAGGCTGGGAATCAGTTTGCGATGGTCCAAGATGGTAAGGGAATGAGATATCAGTATGACCATTTGGGTTCAAAACAGAGAGTCAGGAGGAAGAAATGTATGTCCCTACATGTGTCTGTTTAGAGAACCAGGAATGCCAAACATGCTTCAAAGGAGAGATCATACTAAAACTTCAAGTGAAGCAGGGTAAATGTAGGAGCTGCAGCCAAATCTTTCACTGCAATTAGTGAAAGAGGGAGGTTGTCCAGAAGAAAGCAAAATTTCCTTGCTCTCCTTCTACAGTCCTCCAAACCCAGCTTGCATCTACCTGAAAATCTAAGAGATTGTAAATTAGATGGAGCAGTGACTTCATCTCTTCATTCACATTTATGTTGCCAGCTGTACCCGAACACTTATGCAGTGTACTACAGACATTCCTATGCCAAAGACACTCACCCAAAAGCAGTAAACCAGACCTAGGGGAAGTGGCACAGCACAAATAAGGGCTGTTTCAACACATGACCTCATCACCACATCTCTGCAGGACTGGGATGAAAATTCAAAAAGCAATTTCTCATCTCAGAGGCTCTACCTCTCTGATATCCAAAATCTCCCACTCCTTACAAGCCACACTGGGTTCTTGATATCTACTGCCAGCCATCCAAGTCATTAACCTTTATTCCCTTGAGCTAGCAATTCTGTTTCAAGCTAACTGCTGTCCACCATCTGATGCTTTCCTGGACTTACAAGCCTCCTGAGCCCACAAAGCAACTTCAAGTCTTGTACACATGCAGAACCTTGTGATCTCTTCCAGCCGCATCGTGGCTGCACAGCATGACACAGCAAGTGGTCCACTGGATGACACAGCTCTAAAGTTCTGACTCCACATATCTGCAGTGGGGCACAGGAAGGGCTCAGCTGACCCCTTCCCTTTGACTAGCTACTTCCCTCTTTGCAAAGGTTGACTTCAATCCAGAAATTGAGGAAGATCCCAAATTAAGTGGTGCCAAGGGAAAAGACAGCACCAGAGACACTACACAGTTATTGAGGTGTTCCCCTGAAAAGCTGACTCTCCTCTGCTCCTGATCCACAAGCAAACAGACGGGCTGTTCTGCTGTCTTCTCAGTTTTCAGACCCATCTCCACACCGCTCCAGAATAACACAAAAATTGAACCTCTTACTGTCACAGAAATGTAATTCGCTGGACACTCCCAGGTTTATAAACTGCCCTCAAGGCTTCAGCAAAGTGTTGCTGACAACTTGATCCAGCACACAGAGCCCCCGTGGCAGATGCTTATCTTTAATAATGCAAACCACTTGGGTGATGGCTAACAGCCTGCCAGGCAGCTCTGCCCTGGCCCTTCTGAGAAACACACCCTTACCCCAGCACTGCCATCCCCAGAGCTCCATCCCACAGACCTGGAGCAAACAAGAAGTATGCCACTCAATGAAAAGGAACATTTTCCTTGCAGGGAAAAAGCAAATCAATAAACCCCTGTATTCCCTTCCTCCGCACCAAGCCCCAAGCCCAGATAACCCCTGTATTCCCTTCCTCCACATCAAGCCCCAAGCCCAGATCAACTCACAAAGGGTTAGCGCAGCTACATGAATTCAGCTGGAAAGGATTTTCATCACCTTGTCTCTTTCCTCGCCTCTTCTGCTGTTTCAAAAATAGCTCTGGCTTGTTTGCTGTACTGCTTATGTCAGTCTGATTTTATGCCTGACTGGATGTATACAGACAAGCTCGTAGCCCATTAAACACCGACTACCCAGCTCTGTACATACATGCACAGTCACACAAACACAAAGCACAGTCCCCTCCCTTCGGAGGCCATGCTGGAAAGCTGCTTGCTTTCAGAGGCTTTGTGCTGTATTAAGTATGTTTATAGCAGGCCTCGAACAGGGGCTAAAGAACACACCACAGCCTTTTCTGAGGTTAAAACAAAACAGGCAGAAAAGCAACCCAGCCATCCATCTTAGAGCTGCAAGTAAGGACCTTCCCTGGGATGAAAATAACGTTGAAACGAGTGCATTTATCAAATGACCTAAGGTCACTTGTCTGCATGCTGTTAGTATTTCTGTCCATTAAAGACAAACAATCCCTCCCCAAAGGCCTTGAAAACTATTATCCACCATTGCCAGGAAGGGATATGGGAAGGTGCAGACGTGCAGAAATACCGGAACAAACTACTCTTAAATCCCCTTCAGGTAAAGTCCTGAACCACGAGAAGCTGTCTGAATGAGATTTTTTCCTACAAGCATTTTTTAATCACTGGGTTTTCTTGAGCAGCTTTTCTTTTTTAGAATAAACCAACTTGCTGGAGCCATTTCACTAATCCCAGATTAATTCCATTCAAATCTGGCATCCTTCCCAAACCCAGCCATCTAAAACTCAGCCTTCAAGACCCAGCTCATCGGCTGTGAGCTGCCTCCGTGATGTATTTTTAAATGAAACCTTCTCAGCATGCCATGACTCAGGAACATTGGTTACTACGAATTGAATATTTCCACAAGTAAATGCAGCACAAGAATTTTGGTTGCTCATTCTATCCATGTTCCTATATAGTGATAAAATCACAATATGCATTAGCTATTTTATCTCTTATTATAAAAGTAAATTAATACCTACATACATCTCTGTATGGAGTGCTCCCCAATTAATTATCTGCAAAAAAACCCTCTGAAATTTAAGAGGGAAAAAAAAAATGTATCATTTCCAGCAGACACTAGAGCATGAATATACTCTTAGAAAGATAGGCCTCTCGGGCACACTATCTCTTGTTATGGTTGCTTGCTTCTACATGCAATTCTATATGTATATCAACAGGAAAGAACATACAAACAAAAGCTCACCATATAGCAACAAATTAGCATCTTAACACACAGTGTAGAAAAACTAGCTGTTACTTGACATCTGAGGACCTCTTCAGTTTCAAGAGCAATCCAGCAAGCCAGACTTGCAAAGAACTGGAAGAGACTGCCTGGGGAAGTCATTGAGTTCAATCCCATAGGTCTTTAATGTCAACCTCAGAAATAAATGGGTAAAAACCAGCTCTGCCTTGGGGCAGAGAGGTGAAGATCCCTTTCAAATTCCATGGTCCTCACCTCCTGCCTTTTTTTCTTTCTTCTGGGGCATTCCTTCTCTCATCTGCTTACTTCTAGCAACCTTTCCTTGCTCTCACTCCTGTTAAGACCGGTATCATGCTTAGAAATAAGCTTTGAACAAAGTATGAAAATTAAACATCGTCTTCTTACCCATCCTCCTTGTTGAATGATATAATCTGCTGAATAGTCTTCTAGATACGTCACCCCAAAGTTCACAAGTGCACTCAGTGGCTCCTGGCCCCGTCTAGTTAACTCCATCAGAAATTGTTGTAGCAGAACCAGGGGTACCAAGACCTTCAAAAGAACAAGAATTGTGAATGAATATCGAAAGCTTTATCAATAACTACTGTTAAACCAGAAGAATTCACGTGGTCCACAGAAAAGGTCTGAATCTCTAAGCCCAAAGATATCAAGGACTGACTGTACACTTCATTTCTGTGAAGACACAAGGCAAAAACCACAATACAATTCAGTAAGAAAGAGGCACGTCATCTGATAAGCGAAACAGCACAGCCTAAGTTGAGAGTTTCACAGAACAGGACTGCAGTACTTTCTTAAGCCCCGCTTTTTTCCAACACAAGATTCAAGTAAAGAAGCAGAACAGGTCCGGAACTTGCTACAGAAGTTCATACAAAAATGGAAAGATAAAACATTACAAACAGTTCGAAGGGATATGCATCTACATTGTACTTAAACAGCAAATCCATACACATTCTTGAACAGATACACTGCACTAGTGTAGTCTCTTTAGAAGTACATACTTGGCTTTCAGACAGGACAGAAACAAACACCTCCCAGCAGCATAACATTACAGACATGTTTAAAACAACAAACACAAACCCCTTTCCATGCTAAACTCTCCCTCCTATGCCAAATTTAACAAGTACAGAATTCCCTCCTTCATTTTCTACTCCCGTTCCTCCTTCCAAACCTTTTGTCTTTAACTGAATGCTTGGCCTTACCCTGAATGTGAATTGCTCTGGAAGATTCAAGGCTCTGTGAACCCACCTCCTTCTTATTACACAGTTCTAGACACTTCCTTCTGAAATTATGTTTTTGTTTGCCTAAACAACATGCACTTGAACTTATAAACTCTAAATTTATTCTCCTAAAGCACACAAGTGGCCCTCTGGGCAAAGTTTATAGTTAGCACTTAGCCAAGGTCAGGAAACTGGTATGAATTGAAGTCATTAGCATCTGAAAAACCGCTATTATGATACCAGAAAACAGTATTTGTTTTACTGCACCTAGCTTGTGACAAATGCATTACACATCTATTCACTGTGCAAAGAAGAACGCTGTTTCCCAGCTGCACAAGGTAGATGCAGGCTAATGCTACTGCACAGACTGAATGCTTCCTCTTCCTTCAGCCTGATTTTCTTTTCTGTAAATTCCTAGAAGTCACAGCGTAGGATGCAAAGCTCAAGGAAGACAAATAGAAAGTAAGCTGGGTTTCAGATTTGTATTAAATCCATGGTGGAGTCACATTGAGATGGGGCCTTAAAAATCCCTGTAATCTGATAAATTTAAGATGTTCCAGCTGACTGTATCCCTGCCCACGGCAAGGGGGGTGGAACTAGGTAATCTTTAAGGACCCTTCCAACCCAACCGTTCTATGATTCTGTACTGTTCTGGGACGAACAGTTAACACTGCAGTCATAAACTAGGAATGAGATGGTGTGTGAATTTCACGAGCCTTGGGGTTTTTGAGTTTCTTGTAACTAATCTCAACTCGGAGGCAGAAGGGGTACAAACTTACAATGCACAAACATACGGAGCAGGTCAAGGTCAAGTAAGTGTCAGAAGAAACTTCAGCCTTTTTGGATCAAGACAAAAAGCGCATGCTGTCAAGACTAGCCATCTTTCAGAGGTTTGGGCACTCCCACGTTAACCACAACAGCATGAACAATGAGATCTCAAAATATTTGACATTTACTGTAAGCTGAAAGCAAGAGAAGCAAAGGCAAAAAAAGACTGCTTAGGAAGTGAAGGGAGCTCAAAAGTTGGCATACTGAACATGATTGTTGCCATCTTCCTTTGTAAACTTAAATATCGAATCCATCCACTCCTCACAAATTTAGCAAGCCTCTGCAGGCCTCAGGAGCAAGGGACCCAAATCAAACTCTAATAATCCAGTTCCATGCAGACCAACAAACACCACCCGGTTTTCTGTTCCCACTGAAATTATTGACGCTTCTGACCTTGAGACCAGTAAGAATGGGAACAGGCTTGCATGATATTGTCTGTAAACTCATCAAAGAAATTACCTTCACAATACTTCCATAAAGGTTAACAACAGCTTTCTGTACATAACAGTAGCTGTGTGACAGTGATGAAATTGAACTAGACCAAAGTAAAAATAAAGCCTTAGCAATGAAAAGCAACTGCAGTTCCCTCCACCAGGATGCCTAGGAAGGAATGCTAGGGGTTATTTATATTTCGACTGAAGAAAAACATACACAGTATCAGGCACAGCATGACAGAAAATAGTTGGCAGGAGAAAACTTCAGGGGAATCATTTAAAATAACAAATTTTACTATCAGAAGATTTCTGATTAATTGTGTCAATGAAAGATTTCTGTCAGTTATGTTATCGCAATCCCATAGGGCAATATTACAGATTTAGACATGTGCCAAAAGAATATCATTACAAAGAAAGTTCAGAGTCTTTGAAGAAGCTCTGTCCAAAGTTATTGACACTTCTGTGCACCTTTTGACTATGTCAACATAAAATTCATCTAATTCTTTACATAACTACATCTTACTTTTTTATTGGATTATTCTTTGGCTCCATTATTCAGTAAACATGGCACATTAGGATGACTGCTAACCTACTTACCAGTTCAGTTGACTCCCAATATCAGTATCCTTTTATCTGATGCACAATAGTGGGATTAGGTATTTTGGGGTATGTGTGCAATATTCAGTTCTAAGCTAAAAGCATAAAAACTCAATGGTGGAGTATTTCAATTTTTATTACATTTATTTGATTACACAAATATAACTTGCCTTAACTTCGGGGTAGTTTTGGTTTAGGCTGGTTTTAATGAGAGCCTTATTTCAAATACAAGGTGAAGACTCCTTTTCTTTACAGAATCCAACACCATGACTATTATTTTCACATCACCATTTTTGAGAAATACATGAAATAATTTATTTTCCTATATTTTTTTTTTTACTAAGAACCAGCACTTCTAACATCTGTGGCAAACTTTGCTTCTGTGGGATGTTAATGGAGGATCTGATGTTGTATGTGTTAGTTTACCCTGCAATATTTCCTCATCTAGATCGATATTCCTGGTTTAGTGACTGAAAACATTCCTTTACAGCCCATGTGCCAGTCAGTTAACAAAATCCCTTCAGCAGTTCACACATAGTACTGCGCTCTGGAATCCGCAATTTTAAATGGAAAAAATAACAGCTACATTTAGAAGTGTCTTCTTTCTGCTCATGCTTGCATGATGATACTGTTCTTTGAAAACTGGTATGTCTAAAAATGACACCTTCCCCACTGTAAACCAGACAGAACAAGCTTTTGTCCACATTTGACCTCCAATCAGCTAGCCAGGTAGATAATCCAGTACCTCTCAGAAGTATCTGCTTACCTGTATGCCATCCTTCTCACACATGTAACATCATGGATGATTTGCAAAGACTACCCTGAGTCTGCTATGTGCCACAGAGAAACTGGGCCTTTAAGTGATCAGTATGGCTCTCTGAGTGCGCCACATTCTGTATATTAAATAGATGGGGCTTCTATAAATACATATGTATAAAAATACATACCTACAACAGCAGAGGCTCAGAAATTTAAAGTGAGATCTTTCAGACTAGTCCATAGGCTACTGAAAGCAAAAAGAGCATCTTGCACAGCAAGATGCCACTACTGAGCACAACAGAAACAGCTTACATGTAACTGAAAACAGATTTCATCTACTACCTTCAGTTAGTTTATTTCTTCTAGTCTGGATCAGCTGCAAGCTTTGATCACACAGAATTCCATCTGTGAGAAGGGATTTCCCTGGTTTTAACCCTTTGACATCTGCCACTGCCACTGTGCATCTTCAATTTCTGCTCCACCCAAGAAACTATAGGATATCTACAGCTCTGAACATGTAACAGGGAGTGAGTTATTATTTGGTTTGGGTAGCTCAGCTAGCTGTATGTTTTTATAATTTAATCATAAAAGGGAATAAGCTTCAGCTCTCCCAGTAGAGTCAATTTATATCTACATCTTTCAGATTTTCACAAACTTGAGGTCAGCACAGCCTCATATTGCTGCTGCATGCCTGCTAATTAGACCTAGTACTATGTCTATTTATAGCTGCTTTTTAACACTGTTTTTCTAACAGCTTCTTCTTTAGGGTGAAAATTAACCTAGGTTAAGGCTGCAGGAAAAGATATCTAGATTTCTTCTGTTATAAAATACAATTCTGATTAAGATGATAAAGGAATTTAAAAGGAAATGAAACCAATGCAAATGTATTCCATCTCCTCAAAACAAGTATTATTAAAGGAACTGCTCGGCATTCCTGAAGTACCAAGCTACCACAGAACCCAACACAGATTTTGTATTATTCTACAAAACTTCCCTTCTGGTTTGTTTGTGGACTCTAAGTTTTGTAGCAACAAATGCTAAGGGTAAGCAAAGATGATGAAAAAGACTTCTGGATGATATTCGCAATTACAGTGGCTGATGGGGACCAAATTCCATTAGCCACAGGACCTGCACAAATGGGTAGCAACAATGAAGGCTGAATCATAAACACCTGAAAGTGGCTGACCCATCTAACCAGGACCCTGCCTTGGCAGGGGCATTGGACTAGATGATCTCTAGGGATCCCTTCCAACCCTAATGATTCTGTGATCTTCAAAAGGTGTGTACCAATAGCATATAGAGACATAGTAGGCAACTGACCTCTTCCCTTGCCAGCTGAGCCACAATGACAGATTTCGTGCTTGGTTTTAGTTTCCACCAGCTGAAAAGTACAATGGCTTAAGCCACCTTCTTGGTAATCAGATTTCATGGTTGTTTTAAACTAAAATGTTATGAATCATAAGATAATAAACTGAAAGGACTCACGCACCAATTTTAATTGCTGAAGCCATGGGCAGTTAGTTGTCAAGCAGTGTTTAATAAACTGCTTTAAAAGTGCCCACACCCCTGGTCAGATGACCAGTTTCTGAAGTAAACAGGAACATCTATGCAAGGAAAACTATTTCTGGGAAAAATTATCAAGAGTGGGGAAAAGATTTCTTGTTCTAGTTTAAATTTAAGACCACACTGTATCACTCAATTTGTGATTAAATCTGCAAACAGTTATTTCATTTTCTCATTATGTTTCTGATGCCCACTGAACCCATCAGAGAACGATTAAGATGATGAATTTGAATGATTAATGAAAGATGAATCTGGAAACAGTAATTCTCTACTCATCCTACATTGAAACTATTATAGGATACTTCAGCTACAGATCTGCATTTTGTTTTAAAAAGAAGCTTCATATCGTTTGAGATAACTGTTCCTGAAGAAGGTAGGCACACCATCCTTATGTTTTCTGAACCATTTAAATACTGTGAAGGTACTATCACTTTTTATTTTCACGATGTTTAGCACTTTTTTTTAACATATATTTTGAACCTGAGATGGGAGCAAAGAAACAGTAGGGAAATATTATGAAAACATCTGTCTCAGATTTCATTACAAAACTGCTAAAGAAATAAATCTCTCTTGGGAATTTAAAAGTGATTATTTTTAAGAAATTATGTCAAGCGACAACTCTTAACTATTCATTTTAGTATAATAAAGGAATACTGAGCTAACAACTTCATTAGATAACTTCTGGCTAAAATACCTAAAAAATACATATTATGTGATCTGCCATCATAGAATGGTTTGGGTAGGAAGAGACCTTAAAGATTATCTAGTTCCAACCCCCTGCCATGAGCAGGGACACTTTCCAGTAGACCAGGTTGCTGAAAGCCATGTCCAACCTGGCCTTGAACACTGCCAGGGATGAGGCAGCCACAACTTCTCTGGACAACCTGTGCCAGGGCCTCACCACCTTCATAGTGAAGAACTTCTTCCTTCCGTCCAATCTCAGTTTCCCCTGTTCTATAGTCTGGAAATCATTCCATCTGAATATCAGGAAACACCTTTTTATCGTGAGGGTGACAGAGCACTGGCACAGATTGCACAGACTGGCTATCTGTACCTAGTAAAACACTATGGACATCAAAAAGATGCAAGACATATCAAAGTGAAAGTCACTTATTTGGTACCTTATTCCATCCACTGGCATGGGCAGCTGTCTCTTCTGTGCGCTCTCGATATTCTTGATATGTCACCGGCCTGCAGAAGTTAAACCAACACTGAAAGTTATAAAAGGAAACAAAAGAACAAGAATAAAATAAAACTCTGAGTTTTCAGAGGACAAAGTATTTTTACATGTATTACAGCAACTAATTTTCAAGAGCTAACAAGTCTTGCGTTTCAGGACATAAAACACCAGCATCATCAGTAAGGAAGGCATCACCTTCTCTCAGTTATATGTAATTTCTTATAATTACTTAAGTGAATTTCATAATAATTTGATACTCTACAACTTGAAGAGTTGAAACCCTTATTTGCAAGAAACAGCACTTTTGATCACAAAATTTCAGGAACTCAGTATTTGCATTTCAGTAGATACCTCCATTTTAGATTTATCACATCTCTACTTCTCTGAATCGGAATGATGACATTTCTCTCTTCCATACTCTCTCCTCTAAGATCATATAGTTATCTTAGAGTCAGTAACAATAAAGACTTTCTGCCAAGCAGCTTCAAAAGCAGTCGTCCTGAGCTAGATCATGACAAAAAGCAAGTTCAGACTTCAGTTTAATGGGAAATAGCAGCAACTGTTATTGGACAGAAGGCTGCTTATTGAACTCCAAGAGCCTGTCATGCTCTAACAGCCTACTGTACCATAACATGCTTGTTACATGCATATATGAGGACAGGAAAATATAAGCAAAATTAGTATTACATCAAATAGCACTACTGTAGTAAACATGGGGAAAAGAACAGAGTTAAAGTATGCTGGGAGAACGTAATTTGGGTTTTTCATTTTAAGTGCACTCTCTTAACTTCCTTGGTACATTAGTTTCTTTAAAATGCAAATCCAAGTGAATCAGTGGGATGAAAAGAGCAACAACAGCTGCAGGAAGGATATTATCAAGAGATTAAATAGTAGCTTTAGTTTGCCTTATAAAAAGGCATGTGTCTCAACACATTTTCACGGGCATTTCAGACTTTTTATGTATGCAAGCACGTATATAAATAGGAAAAATACTTAGAATGAAAATATTTTCCCATAGAAAACATAAGAAGAACAGAACAGTTGGGTGCTAACAAGCTACAACCACTTTAATTTCAAAGGCCTCATCTGAGGAACTTTCCAAAAAGAATGAAGCCAGAGTACACCAGATAGGACCCCTCAATGTAAGTCAGCCAATTATCTACAACCTTTAAGACATTTAACCTTAAAATGCTGTTATTTCAATTTACCACTTTAGACACACAGAAAGGATGGGGTGCAAGGCTCACTGCTTGTTTTCCAACTTGTTGCTGGTCTGCTTTTTTAGTGTGGAGTGAGGTATTTACGAAAACGCCAGCTCTTCAAAAGATACTAAGCGCAAGTTTTTAAGGCCATATGGGATAAATGCCTGGCTGGTAAAGGCAGGTAAGCTCCTGCATTTCTGGAGGAACACACTAGCATACATTTTGCCACTTAAGGACAAACTTGTACCCACATACTCTTTTCTATGGGTAAATAATTGTTAGTTTACACAACATTGAACTTGACTCTGTAAAACTAAATAAAGAAGCAGAGAATACATGTGTTAGTTTCTGAAAGTTAAATGATGAGTTGACAGAGTGCACTTGGATGACTCTTGGAAAAAGAGACAACCATCTTAATCTGTGTGGTCAGATGTTACACGGCACCTTTGTGTGAAATCCAGGTCAGAGTCATAGAATGGCTTGGGTTAGAAGAGACCATTAAAGATCATGGGCAGGGAGGGACATCTTTCACTACATCAGGTTGCTCAAAGCCCTGACTTTAAACAGTCAGTTTTAAATTATATTGGTCACAAAAAGTCTCCCCTTAGTTGTTGACTAGGGAGCTAGTTAAGGAATAGATCACTAGTTAAGGAATCACAGAATGGTTGAAGCTGGAGGGCACTGCTCAAGAATATCCCACCTCTCTGCTCAAGCAGGGTCTTCCTGCAGCAGGTTGCCCAGAGCCATGTCCAAATGGCTTTTGAGTATCTCCAAGGATGGAGACTCCACAAACTCCCTGCGCCAGTGCTCAGTCACCCCCATAGTAAAAAAGTGTTTCCTGATGTTCAGATGGAATGACTTCCAAATTTGTAATCTTCCAGAAGCCTTCCAAAAAGGATATTACCTTCACGAGGGCATGAAATGACTCTCTGATGCATATATGCAAGGCTTAAGCCCCATGCATCAGAAAGTTTACATTAGGTGCTGGTATCTAGGCTTCCAGGATTTTGTTGTTCAAACAGCTCATGAACAGCTATGCAAGCTCTGAAAGAACAGTACCAGAGATTCTCATCTTCTTTTGAGTCATATTATTTAAACCAATCCAGAAAACATAGACTGAGCAGCTATTTGCTAGTGCTGCCCTCACAACTGCATTTATGTATCTGTCCCTAAAGTTGCACCTTCCAAATCTCTACAAATACATTTTGGATGTCACTCAGAACAGCCAGAAGTGGTTCATGTTGATCCATTTAAAATCAGGCTGGTGATTTACAATAGAAAACCAAGCAACCACAACAATTTTACTAATTTGCAAAGACATTAATCAACATAGTAGAATGCCAAGTACAATGTGCTATATAAGCTTAAACCGGCAGGACAGCTCTTAAGGCACCACGGTTACTCTAGGGGCCCACATTTGCATCAGATGTGTACATGAATGGTGGTCATAAAGCATCTAACTACTGTCCTTCCAGGGATACTCTCCCCCTCATCTTCAGCCAGACTACAAACAAACCTTCAGCTCCATTCTTAACTATAAGGTAAAAGAAGTTAATCTGGCTACAGCCCAGCATTCATGAAATTGTCAATGGCAATTGGCAGCTGCCAGCTGCTAGTTCCACCAGCCTCTCACACTGCTTGAACTAGTCTCAGAAGTTCAATGATAAAAGCTTAGAAAAACTTAGGAATTTAAATTACTGCAAAGAGCAAATACCACAAAGAAGTATTTGCACACTACAGCATAAAACAAAACAAAACCAAACCCAGCCAGGTAAAGGAACATTGGAAAAGAAAGAAATGCAACACAAAATGTAGTCCCATCTTTAGCATTTCAGCAGCAGTCACAATTCAAAAGAAAACACCTTCCCTTTGAGAAAAGCAAATGGAAACTCACTTGCTAAGCAAGCTCTGTAGTGCTTTGTGCAGATGTTCTTTAAGTTCCTGGGACACTTTCTCCCCCAGATGAGCCAGGCAGTCTTCTATTGAGCTCTCTGGGTTGGCAGGACTGAACACTGGGGAAGTGTGGCAGTCAAATCCTGTAGTCGTAAATGCTGAGAGACAAAAGTATACAAAAGAAAATAAAACAGATTCATGTAAGGACATCAACAGTGTCAGATTTCTCATCCCACCAGTTAATACAGTTTACATAAGGGATGAAGAAATCCTAACTCTATAGTCAAAAGATGCTATCAACAAACTGTAGTAAACCAAGTATGGTTCAAATATACTCTGGAAGTGGTACTTACGAGCCATAGGTGACTTGGAACTACATTTCCCCTCCAGCTCTTACTTCACAACTGCGTTCTAACCATGAAGTTAACTGAATGTGTAGCTGCTCTCAATTTTAAGCTGATGCTAACCCTGATGGAGCACCAAGAGTCTCTTTTCCATGGTAAAATTTGCCCACACATGGACATATGTATCTGCATCAGTCTAGAAGATGATTTTTTTTAAATAACATTTTGTTCATATAACCTTTTCCTTCTCAGTTTAAAACTTCTAAGAAAGGTCTGTATGAATGAACATAAACAGCTCTAGAGCCTTTCTACTTTGTATTACCAATTTGCAGTACACATGCAAAGCAAAGACTGTTCCCAAATCATCCTTTCCTGAGAGTCCTAGAAAAGCCACATCTACAAGTAAAGTAAAAAGTCAGCCTGGTGGAACCGAGAAATCTGATGGTTTAAGTCCACACTCCCTTTAGCTGTTGAAGAATGATTTCACTTCCATCATCAACTGGAGTAGCTCAAGGGCTGCTTACATTTCATTATTTATAGTAGCCTATTAAATGTCATTCAATTGTTTGCTTTGGCTAGACTCCACCACTCCAAACGGTAACGTTTAACTATTTTACTTCACGTGACTATGTAGAAATCTTAGAAGGGAAGGAGGGTAGAGATTAAATGCATTCAAACATATCTCCAGCTAGAGTACCTGTTACAAATCAACCACCAATATAGTGCATAGAGGTTATCAATTGAAAGGAAAAAAGCAGAAGAGCACCTTCCAAGATTTCTTCATCAAGATGTTTTAGCTCCTCCTCGATTTCTATCTTAATCTTCTCCAAAGCCTCTTTCTCCAAAGCATGTTGTGCAATAAGTTGTTGTTGAGTCCCTAAAAGAAGCCAGAGAAATTATTCAAACATAGTATTTCAAATAAGGTAGATAATAGAACATGGTATTGAAATATTAACTATAAAGGAATTCAAGGTGAAAGTTCTATTTCAGACAGCAACATAAAACGTATGATCCCTTTAGGGCACTTACTGCTAAAGTTGTACTGCATGAACCCAGAAACACATAAACTTCCAGGCCTATTCAAGACAGAATAGGTACTTTAAATATGAATATATTACAAAAAAATAGAACAATAAGGCCATAAACAGAATACATAACAGCCTTAAAACCAAACTTGTCTTAAATTTAAGAGCAAAATCAAACCAACGCACACAAACAGGCAGTCATTAAAACTAATACACTCATTTTCAAGCTACACCAAAACAAAGCCATTTCAGTAGCAAAATACAGAATTGATATTGATGCCTGCAGAATCTACAAAAAGAGCAACTATGCAATAACATCCATGAAGAGTCCTGAAATCTATTACCTGTGCATTGTTCTCCTACTCATGAGGAGTCTATAGGCCATAATGAAACAATTGAAGACCAGGTTCCCAAGTAACAATAGAGGTCAGGGATCCCCTAATTGCCAGTCAGTTGTCAATTCTCATGTCCTAATCACATAATTTAGGAATTTGAAATGTCTGCATATCCCCAGAAGTATACATGCCACGGTTTGGGATGATGAGTACACATTCCATGTGCTGACTCCAGATATTTGATAAAAGAAGTTGCTTCAGCCGTATCATTCAGGATTACGTAGATTCTCAAAATAGACACAAAACTGTTTCCAAACAAGCCAAGGTATTTAAAACATTTGAATCTTTAAGAAACTGCCTGGTGAATGTCAACCTTTCCAATATGAGGTCGTAAGGCAAGGTAACTCCTCATGTAACTGTTTTATGGGATGGATACTAGTGGAATGACTGGATGTCTGGGAAAGAGTTCCATCTCAAAACTTTTGCTATTTAGCTGCTTTTTCTTTGGGTTTGCTCATCTTTATTTCTTCCATCAGCTTTCAAGCATGTCTTCAAATCCTATTCTTAAAGCACACTATTAAAACTGTTCCATTAACTACTGTCTTATTTTCACTAAATCTCACTGAATCAAAAGCCTACCAACTGAAATTTTCTTCTTCCTTTCTTTCAATTCCTTAAAATGTCCTAGTTAGAAATAAGATGGGTCTCTGTTACATCCACACAAATATAAAAGTGAATTTTGTAACGACTTACTCCTGATACTGTCCTGGTTTTGGCTGGGATAGAGTTAATTTTCCTCCTAGTAGCTGGTACAGTGCTGTGTTTCGGCTTTAATCTGAGGACAATGCTGATAACACACCAATGTTTCAGTTGTTGCTAAGTAATGCTTACTCCAATCAAGGAATTTTCAGTGTACCATGCTCTGCAAGTGACCAGATGCACAGAAACCAGGAGGGAGTAGAGATAGGACACCTGACCCAAACTAGCCAAAGGGGTATGACATACCACAGAACATCATGCTCAGTATATAAACTATCCTTGAAGCCAGGCTAAATAAACAAACAAATAAAATACACTACAAAGCTTCCCTTTACTAAACATTCCACCTTCCAGCCATTTCCTTCCCTGAGTTTTGGGTCAGTTATCAGTCCTCATTAGCTCTGCACTCTGCTACTTTCAACAGTATCAGCGACTGAGTTACATCAAACACACTTAGCTCTTTTACTGCTGTATATTTCTTAGATTCTCTTTTGGGACTTCATGATCTCGTGTCCATGATTTAAATACCATCTCCTGCCCAGCCTTCTGATAATGTTGCCCATGTCCACAGTTTCTTACTCGTGCACCCAAATACGGATGACTCTCCAACTTTCTGCACCTACACCAACTGCCTAGAGCTCTACCTAGGCATCTAGACATTGTTCCACTCTACAGATGTTCTTCACTCAGTTGAAGAAAATAAAAGGGAAAGGATTTATGTCTGTAATGCTGGTATTATCTGACTTAATTTGTTCCTCATCACTTAACATTTCACACCCAAATCTTTAAGTGGGTCCTGCAACACCCAGTGTAGCTTGCTAGCATGTCTTCCTTGTATTTTCCTGTTTTGAAGACACTAAATCATAATTTCATGCTCTTATGAACAACTGTATTTTCTTTAGTTCATCTCTATTTAAATCTGCTTGAGTCTGTTGTATCGCCTTCTTTCCTCCATAATGGACACACAATGCTACTAGTTTTCATATCAGACTGTGAAAACCTCCACAAGCAATGATACCAGTTAACACACACAGATGTGTAGTAGAGTACACTGTGCATTTTCTGAATTTAAAAAAATGCTAGACAATAAGCTTGCAAGGTCTCCTACATTTGAAAAGTAAGTTAAAAATACACTGAATATGTGCTAATGCTTAAAAACTCAGCACCCAGTAGATACCTGTGAGGCAAAATCTTTCTAAACCAAGGTAGATTGGCATAAAATGTTCAAGGGAGACCCTACAGCAGCCTTCCGCTACTTAAAGGAGCCTACAAGAAATCTAGAGAGGGACTTTTTACAATGGTGTACAGTGACAGGACAAGGGGGAATGGCTTTAAAATGACAGAGGGCCTGGAACAGGTTGCCCAGAGAAGCTGTGGCTGCCGCATACCTGGCAGTGGTCAAGGCCAGGCTGGAATGGGCTTTGAGCAACCTGGTCTAGTGGAAGGTGTCGCTGTCCATGGCAGGGGTTTGGAACTAGATGGTCTTTAAGGTCCCTTCCAATCCAAACCATTCTAGGGTTGTGTGATTTATGTGAACAGTCTAAAGGAACAACAAGTAGTCAGGTTAATGCCATTTTTCTTAACCACATAGTCCTCACCACTGTGCTCACAATAACTTTATTTAGCTTCTTAAATCCATTTTCAGACAGTCTCTCTTTGCCAGTCTGAATAATGAATTCCAAAGAGGAGCAAACTGGTTAATGAACAGACACTCACTAATGCCTTGTCAGACCCTTTAAGCAGCTTCTTTGAAGGACTGAACCACTGCTTTACAGTCAAGTGCAACAAGTATATGCAAGTACAAAGTCTTATTTTAAGCTGTGCTTCACCCTGTATGTGGAAGGGATGGGGTTATTCAGAAGAGCACCCATTCTCACAGGACTAATGTGATGATGATCATACATGACAAGCTGTCATACTTGATAATAAGTCAGCCAGAAAATGGAGGAAGAGAAATTCCATTGCTGCCAGCATACAAAAGAGCTGTTTAGATAATCAGTGCTGCAGTCAATGGTTTCCATCTCGTAACACCCACAACTTTGCAGCTGCTGCTGATTCCAACAGCACCTGACTCTTCAGTTGTGCCAAAACATCAAAAACCTACCCCTCCTGGGCCAGTGACTCTGCACTGTTTATTCCCCTAATTATCAATGAACTTCAGCTTTCTGCATCTCCTGAATGTTGACCACTACCACCAAAATTGCACCCAGTGTTGGAGGACAGCATATTTCAATAGCAAAGGTCCTAAGCGAGTGGTATCTTTTCCTCCTTTGGACAACTTTCAAATCAGTTCGCAAAGAAGTAGAATAAAACAGTAAAAAAAGTTCCCAGTGGATAAGACCATATTTTCGTCGTTTAATAATGCAAATGGCCACTGTGAGAAGGCTCAGCTTAAAAGAAACTAAGAAAGTCCAAAATATTAAGACCCAAGAAGAGACAAGACATTGCCAACTAGCACTCGATTTTCTTTGTGGGCAGAGAGGAGGCTTAGTTAAGAGGGAATTCACAGTCCTGGAGGGACCATCTCTTACTTCTCTAAGTCACACCCCAAAACCTTCCTTTCCTTGGCTCTGTTCAGGAAGTAGCACCCTTATTAGCACAACTGCATTGGTCTGACCTACAATGTTTACCTTTTCAGCCTGTGACTTTCCATCTAAAGTAGATATATTTTGCCTAAAGAGGAAAGTTTGTCAAGAATGAGTTATTCATCTAAGTTAAAACCACCTGAAAAATGCCTTCATTTCCTACAGACCAAGAGTAGGTGCTATGAAGAGTAAGTGAAGATACATAGATGGAGTACAAAGAAAACCAAGATACTCTGCAACAGCCAGTCCATCACCTGATGGCAGTAAATCTGGCAATGACAAGTTTCCAACCCGTGATGGTCAAAACTATATAAACGAGGTACTACTCTTAGATTTAACATGGTCTCTAAGGAGCCTTGAGCTCACCCACAATGCATGAAACCTGACCATCTCTGCCTACCTGTATATGTATTTCCCAAGATGTATCAGACTTCTAACCAAAGCAAGCAAAAAATAAATGAAAACCCCATTTCTCCCAGTAACCTTGTTAAACACTGCTTAGGTAAGAAATGTCTGTGGGAAACCACTAAAATGCCTTGATCACTGACTATATACAGCACTTCATACAGTAATTCTGAAACAGGTAAGTGGTCAAAAGAACATTGTGCACAATAATTGGATTCAAGTACTGTGGATAGCACCTCAGGGAAACGGTAACACTATCAAAACCTTGTTCATCTCTTAAGTAATCTATGCCACCATGCAGCAGTGGCACTGACTATAAACCTTCCAGGTGCTACTGAGCTAAGAGATCATTTAAGATTTCTCATTCTGACAAGGAAAACATGGAAAAACTTTTCTTCACAATCTTTATTATAGCCACAGGCTCATGAGATGGGGTCAAACCATGTGGAAGTAGACTGAAAAACAGAAATACAATGAAAGTTACTCCTTGATGAAATACAAAGAAGCATTTATAACATATTGAATCACAAAACCAAAGTATTTTGACTCACTTAAAAAGTCAGTAGTACTAACAACTGTGGCAGACTGGAAGCTTCTATAATGCACATGAACTTCAAATGGGGAAATATAGAAATGTTTTCAGAAACTTGATCCATGTTTTCTGTGTATGAACAAGTACTCATAGATAGTACAAGAGTTCTGAAAAAATACTAAAGCTTCTCTCCACAATCTAATGAAGAGCTGAGAGCTTCCATACATTTCAAATACTAGTAGTTGCTTGTTGCCCCAAAACACATGAACTCACACAGATGATGTTGTGTGTGTTTTATCAGATTTAGCTGAGTAATTTGTGTTCTTCACCTACCTGAAAACCTATCTAAAAGTAGCAGATTATGGTTAATGAACTTTGCTTTAAATAAACTGAAGTCAGTGCTATACAGAATCACTATTCTGCCAAAACTATAATAGGAATAATCTCTCAAACTATTGCCTAGTTAAGTTTGCTGGGTTTTCCTCTAGAGACACTGAAATCCACTACAGACTACATTGAAATAAATCAACTACAGAATACCATAGAGCTGTAATGTTAAAACACTGGTTTGTCTAACAAACCTGTCTGTTCTTCAAGAGCCTGGAATACTGTGGGTGGTTCTCTCTTCAGACCCTGCACTGAAGAGAAGCTGTCTAATAAAAATATCAAAGTAGTGATCAGACGTTGACTTAGATCAGTCTTCTTTGCTTGAAGCCATAAGTGGTTTGAGTTCTTGTAATTAAATCCATTTTTCTTGCAACAAAATCAAGACCAACTAAGAGATCCACAAGGAAATACGCTGAGGTAATTTTCTATATAATTTGTCAGGCTCGTAAAGCATATTATTTCTGAAAAAAAAAAAATTATAAGCTTTAACTTGAAATCTAGCAAACATCTTCAATAGTTACTCTTATCTGCAACAAAAATACATAGATCAGAAAGAGAACTCCCTAGTAGAAAATGTAGGAAAACAGAGGTTTGTGGGAGATGACTGTAGGAGGAAAAGGAGGGCAATGGACAAAACCATTCCATTTCTCCCACCATTTCTAGTGGAGATAAAATAATACCACTCCTGTCAGGGAAGAAGGCTTTTTTGGTTGCTTTTTTTAGCTGTCAGATACACTTTCTAGCTTAACTGGCGTGTTGAAACTGCGCTGGAATCTGGGAGAGCCCTATAGAAGGATACTCACTGGAGGTACAGAAATACCAACTGCACCTAGCACGCCATGTTCTGTGTTCATGCAATGGAAAGACAAATCCTCCAGCAAGTGATACAAAGTGGCTGTAAATAGGATCCTGCTCTGAACTGCCCTCTAGAGGAGTCCCTCACTCTCCAGTACTGAAGGAGAGTAAAGAGGTTAACATCGCTACAAGGGCATGTAGCGAAAGGACAAGGGGTGACGGCTTTAAACTGACAGAGGGAAGATTTAGGTTAGAGATATGAAAGATTTTTCACTGTGAGGGTGGTGAGGCTCTGGCACAGGTTGTCCAGAGAAGCTGTGGCTGCCCCATCCCTGGCAGTGCTCAAGGCCAGGTTGGATGGGGCTAGGAGCAACTTGGTCTAGCGGAAGGTTTCCCTACCCATGGCAGGGGATTGGAGCTGGATGCTTGCTAAGGTCCCTTCCAAATCAAACCATGCTATGATTTTATGATTATGATGGCAAACTAAAACTAGGTTTTCTGGATCCTCCCCTTATATTGTAATACGACGCAGAAATCAAACAAGGAGTAAGGGCTTATTTGGACCTGAGAAAAATATATGAAGAGAAAGTACCATATATCACAGTCAATATGAATGAAATACATAAAATAGAGAAATGTTCTGTAACTGAAATAGAAATAGGTAGTAACCAAGAAAATCACTGCTCCCACTGTTTCCTGTTAAAGGTCTGTCAGCACAATAACCAAATTATAGCAAAGTAAGATTAAGTGACAGTCACTTTGTATCAGAATCCTCTCAATTCATAAATAAACAGCATTTGGCCATGGACAGCAGAAAGACTAGTGACCAGCATTTTAAAGTGCCACAAAAATCACCAATGGAAGGAATTGGGGATCCGTCAAGATATTGTATCAAGGATTGATGACAGCGCTTGAAAAACACACTGACAAGCATGATGTAATGTCATACTGTTATTATGCCTCATATGTCTTCCTTACCAAATACCACTACTTTCCTCCTCATGATGGGATTCTCTACAACAAGTATTCATTTTCATTTACTGGCTTTCACATCTCCTTTGTTCTAACCAGGTTTCTCAGACCACACTTGTTACTGTAATACCCAGCTCCCTCCCAGCAGTGCATTAGGCAGTGCAGGTAATATCCATTATGGGCTTGCTGCTTCTCTCACTGTCTCCCTAAGGGGGAAGATAAAGCATATAGCGCAGAGCTGGTACAGCTCTCCACAAGTAGGCATCAGCCACCTGCCAGACAACAAGGAGATACAGACTGTATATATAAACTACTTTATATTCAAAGAAGACCCATACGGTACTTCAAAATAAACACATAGCTGTTACCACACATATACCCTGGGAGTGCAGCTCAAACAACTGTGCAGTTATAAGCAACGAGAGAATAAGTAGGAGAAAGCATTTTTAAAAAGTAACTGTCAGACAAATTAAAGCTGTTGAAAGCACAGAAAGCAAAAAAGCACCACGAAAAGTGAGTTGGGAAACAATTAAACAAGTCCTGAAGCAGAAGGACAGTGTTTGTACTTAGTTCAGTAGCCTTAAGTCCATCCAAGGCATTACAAATAAGAGTGAGAAACAAGATGACAGAAAGGGAAAATTATTTTATCCAGAAGCTTTGAACAGAAAGTAGTAAAAGCACTAAAAGAGAGATCTAGTTACAGTGAGAGATGACCAGGACAGAAGCTGTGGTCACTGCCTGGTTTTGGGAGTGAGGGTGGGGGAAATGGAGGAGAATTTCCAATTTATGAGGGAAGGTTTAGAGCAACAAGGACGAAAGAACAGATTTGGGAAGTACCAATGCTATTTTAATACTGAAGTATTTTAATAGCAAATCCAACTACAGCCTACTGTCACACAAGCTAACATATTTAAATAATATCTGAAAAGTAGACTTGGCAGTTATCTTTACTCGGGAGCTTAAAAGTCCTCTTAACTGACTAAAAATTTTTTTTAAGCATTTGTAGCCTACTCTGTATAAAGTTTTAATATTGCTCTTTAATTCAAATATTTCTTTGACATTTCAGTACTAAGAATCAGCTGAAAAGTTTCCCCTCAATTGCCAAGTTATTAAATAAATCCAACTTTTTCTGAATCTTGTATTTACAAAGCAAAGCAGACTCTTGCACATTGCAGCTTTATATGTACTCAATACATAATAAAAGTTAGGGTTGGAAAGGACCTTAAGATAGTCTAGTTCCAACTCCCTTGCCATAGGCAGGAACGCCGCACACTGGAACATGTCGCCCAAGGCTCTGTCCAACCTGGCCTTGAACACTGCCACACTTGAACACAACTTCTTTGGGCAACCCATTCTAGTGCCTCACCACCCTCACAGTAAAGAACTTCTTCCTTATATCTAACCTGAACTTCCCCTGTTTAAGCTTAAACCCATTACACCTTATCCTACTGCTACAGTCCCTGACAAACTCCCTCCAGCATCCCTGTAGGCCTCCTTCAGATACTGGAAGGCTGCTATGAGGTCTCCAAGCAGCCTTCTCTTCTCCAGGCTGAACAGCCACAACTTTCTCAGCCTATCTTCATA
>JANHGB010045112.1:0-19845 GCA_026283785.1 Coracopsis vasa | reverse complement strand
ACACTCTCCTGTTCGTTAGCACTCCGGCACCCCAGTAAGCAGCTAATCATGCAAGTATTCCTAGCCCATCACAGTGCAAAGCAAAGCAGGTCGGCAAGTGCCCACAGTGAATACTCTGGCTTATGTGACTTTCCCAGCATCACAAGGGAGCACTGTGCCATGGGCTGGTTTAAGAAACAGTTCTCCAAATACTAGTCAAAGGCCTTAACTACCAGATGATCTTTTCCTTGCTATCTCCAGCCTTATTTTACTAGATAAATTTCAAATTTTTCAGCAAATGGAACAGAGAAATGTAAATAAAGCCCCTCTTCTATGCTAAAAGTGTGCATAATTCCCAAATCCCAGCTCATCAGAATACAGACCACCAGGAACCGTAGCAGTCACCGACATATGCAGTGCATTTCTGCCACATGTTACTGGATGTCAGCGTGTCCCAATTGATAGGAGGGTGATGAAACGCTAGTCCAAGCTTTAATCATTAGTAAAAGCCATTATCTGCAGCAGCTGATATAAAGCCTATTCCAAAACGTCAGGCACCTGGGTTTGTGCCAATGGATTCATGCTACCCATTGCCTTACCTTTAGCAAGTATGAGCATGGTTTTCCTACACATTTAAGAAGAGGAATGAAAATTACTTGAGAGACAATCAGATTTACATTTTTCCTGGTTGGCTAACAAATTTCATTCCCTCCCAAGAAAGATGCACATCACTTCTTAAATCTGAACTTTTGCTGCATTCCCTGCCAGAGACAGACACTGTTGGCAAGATTTCATAGAGATCCTAGATCACAATTTTTAAGGGCTTATTTAATATTGTAATTGTTACAGCAAGACTGTAATTCTGGTATAGCAGGAACTAAGAAGAAGGTGGAAGTTACCTAGTCAGTGGATTCCCACTGAAGTCTGCTACCTGTAGTGCTCTGCAGAATGAGATGCTTTCTGGTATTTCAGGAATATCTGCAGAAGGAAAAATAAAGGAAAAAAAAGTCAGCAACTGTACTGCAGCTACACTGAAATTATTGCCTCATTACATTCAGTAACTTGCTATTGCAAGAAGTTATCTTGGTATCTTTCAAGACATTTCAACATGCAAGCCTGCTTCATGTCCATGTACACAGCTATTGCAGCACAGCTATTTTGTGCTTTTTCACATCCCATTTCCCTCTTCTGTTCCACGCTCTTCTTCCTGGACTACTCACCTGTCCTTGGACTGATCTTTATCAGCCTGTGCTCATCAAAAAACCCAAACTCTCTACGTGCCACAATTGTCCTAAAGAACCAATTAAAATCTGAGCCTCTTGTAATTTGATCAATACCTGCCCACAATCTGTGCGGGAAGAAAGTATGTGGGGAGGGAAAACAAGGGGAGGAAGAAGAGAATGTGCAAGTCTCTCTACCCGTAACACACTCATGGGAGAAGAACCAGCCTCCCTCACACTAAAAACAGGTAATTTAAAAATATTATTGAAATTGATGGGTCCCAAGTAAGTTCTAGGACACTTTTTCAGACTGCTAGAAAGTAATCAGCGATATCTGTACATGAAAACAGATTTCTTTTTATTTCAGGCATCATTAACATTACATGTTTACCTACCACAGTTTGGCATATGCTATCTTAGACATAAAATTGTTTTCTGGTCCTCTTACACCAAGCTGTATTTTCATGAATAGCTGTAGGTCCTCTGTGTAGGTCCTTTTTTACTGTTACTAAGATTCAGTAAAAATGAAACAAACATGTTTGGTTTCTTTGTTTAACAACTTAGATTTTTATGACTCATTTTGAAAAGAATTCAAAACGAAAAAAGGTAAATCTTAAAGTAAAAATCAGATTTTATTTCCAAGTTTTTTCCTATTTTCATTTTTTCTATAGAGCATGATTACATCTACTCCATCTCCTCTACTGCTGTCATCACAAAGAATACTTTGGGAAACGCCTTCATAGATTTTGCTCATGCGACTTCAGCAGCTATCGGTGATCTAAATACACTGAAAAAATACTTGGCAATTGGGTCTTTTCCTACCTAGCTGAGTAACTCAGAATTGACTGCTTATGTATTTCATTCAGCTCTTCTCCCCAAAAGCTGTGCAACGGAGGGAGGAAAGTACCTGCTCATCATGTTCACCTCTTGCCAGGTAATCTGAGCAAATGCATCTATTTTGAATGATTCTCAGATCAGAACTAAACCCAGGGCCAGCAAGAACACCAGGTCACTAGTTGTGAACAACCAATGAAAGGGCAGTAGAGAAGCCTCTCCTGTAAACCTTCTCTTCCCCACATGAGTGGGAAGGGCTGGACGAAAGGAGGGAGATGGGCACCACCCAGATGGGTTTCACCCCATCCAAGAGGTGCTTCCTCTTGGAATGGAAGCAAATCACTCTTGCCTCAAGAACAGTACACTAGGCACAGCTTTGAAAACAGGTAGGGCAGGTGGAGAAACAGTTCCTAATGATTACGAGAAGCTCTGGAGTGGTCTAATCACTAACCCCAGAAACACACTGCATATTCAGAAAATACATTCACTGTTACTAAATATCAAAATAATGAGTAAGAAGCAAATACCCACATTGCAACACATCAAACAACCAAGCTGCACTCCCACAACACCAAAGCCATCTAGGGTGAGGTTTGCCTGGAGCGGTACAAATAGTTCCCTCAGTACACTTGGGGAAGGAGAAACTTTTAAATTTGCACAAACCCTAAGGCAAAACTACAACAGTAGTTTTCCCATAAAACGGAATAGGTGACTTTAAAGACTAAGTCCCATCAATGATGTTTTATATGTTCTTAGCCACCCACTCCTCCATAACAGCTTCGGTATTTGAGGGGAAGTAGGTTTTTTTGAGGGGAAACATCTTTCCTAGAAATACAACAGCAATGAGATAAATTCAAAATGGATCATTAGGTGGGACCCTTGAGGTCAGAAGGGGCAGGTCACACCAACTCCCCAAATCAGGCTTAAGAGAGCTCACTCCCCTGAGTCAGCCTGCCTCACTGAGGGATCAGACCACCCAGTGGGACTGCAGCCTGGAGCAAGGGCCAGAGAGGTGCAAGTGGCACAATTCCAGACCTTGTGCAGGGGGCATCAAGCCAGAGAGCAGCCACTCCTCTTCAGACTCTTCATGAGTCTCACTCATCTCAAGCCTGAGTCCAGCACAACACGCACCAGTGCGCAGACACACAGCGGATCCTCCACAAAGAACCTCAGACGTAGTCATGAAACCACCACAGGGCTCCCAAGTTTAAATGGGAGGTACTTGAACAATCAGCCTGTTTCAAAGCGTCACATTCACAAGCATCTCTCCTGACCTCGCTTCAGGAGTCAGAACCTCACATTTCATTCCTTTCACATGGTAGGGACAAACAGGTCTGAACAGCACATTTAAGTAACTGAAATGGAAAACAGAAGTTTCATTAAGATTGCATGATTAAATGATGACCTTAAAGTGATAAATTCTCGAAGTACTTAAAAGCATTTGCCTTTCACTAACACTCCAGAAAGTAAAAGCACTGATATCGTTGCAGAGACATTGCTCCTTCTTGCAAAACAGATGGCATTTTCTTTTTTTTTTTAAAGCATCCACTTTCGAAAGCATGTTCCAAGAAATTCAAACAGTACACAGAAATGGGAACCTTTCTTTTCCCTAAGAAGAAATACACATAAAATCAAAACAATAGCAAAATTGCATTTACAGACAGTAGAACTGATGGTTTTACCCAATCCACAATTAAGCACCACCTGTAGAAGACTGATTTTGTAATACAGGATTATTGATAACAGAGGTCATAAATCCACTCAAATAGATGTTGTTACTTCCACCTTGCACTACAGCAACAACGCTGATACTGAGCTCAGCTAGTAAAGAATGCGTCATCCACCATTTAGTCTTCATACCATCCTTCCATGGATAACTAGCTGGAAAAGTCCTGAAAAGTACATGACTACTTCAAAGCTTCTGAGGACCCCAAGTAACTTGTTTCTTTTAAACCAAGACAGTGTCCACAACTTTTATACACACACATATATGTAGATACACAATCCTCTCATACAAATACATACTTTCCTGTGTGAACCATTTTTATCCCAGATAAAAACAAACTTACAAAAATCAAAGCTCAAGTAGAACTAACTGTTCTACACAGTTTATACACATAAAAATGCAACATATAAAGCAGAAGATAAACTTAAATCCTCTATGACAACATTTCTGAAACTGTCATGTTACTGATTTCCTCTAACAGTGTGTAGTTTCATTGCCATATTGCAAATAATTTCTACTTCTGAACGATGGACTATGAAAACAAGAAAATAGAAATAGACCTTCTCAGCAGAAGTATTTTGATAAGCTTTTTCTTTTACAAGTCCTGGGTATTATCTGTAAAATCAGCAAGTATCTGAGCTAAGTAAAAATTACTCCAATATAAGATACTACATAAAATAAAGCAGTATAAGCACTGCTCACAGTTTGGATGCATTTGCAAATTACTAAATCTGTTTTGAAAATGAATCATGCTTTCCCAGCATAGATATTCCAGACTATGAAGTCACTATACGAGCAAAAACCTTCAAGAAGAAATGGTAACAGACACAGGGAAAAGAAGGAAAACTCCATTTCTAGGGGTGTTATACACATAAAGTGCATTTTCCTACCCCCGCCCCCCCATACTTTCATTATTTGTTTTTTCTCTTGCACCTAACTGGACAAAGAACAGACAAAAATCCAGCGCCACTCTCTGAACTGAGGATCACTACATGTTTAGCGAGTTCAACAACGTTGAAATGTAACTCGTTCTAATTGCAAGGCATCTTAAAAAGATTTCTGAGACAAAACACAACCAAGTTACAAGCAGATACTTTATCACTACATGTGAAGACTACTGTAACATTGTGCTGTATAAATGAACTCAGAAGAGAAAAAGCAAGGAGCATTTTAGCATATGACAACAAAAATGAAGTGATAATTACAGCAGAGGTGATGATTCATAATAGAAGCATTGACATAATCAACTGAAATGCAACAGAAGATATTAAAATATACAAATAAATCCTTCTGTCTCTTGATGGATTAAACAGCTTTCACCATTACTGTTGACTACTTGGTTTCATTACATTAACACATACATCCCTGTCAATATCAGCAGCAGTAAGGTTAAATGCTTTTCTTGCCACTGCTGGATACCCAGCTCAAATTCTCAAATTCTACTTAAAAATCTAGGATTCTTCTAATGCTACACTCTGAAAAATGCTCTACATTTACACGATGCCCCAGATGTTCTGGCATACAGATTGTGCAGCACTGCTAATAATAAAGCCATAAACCAAGCATAAGCCCTGTGACGTGTGACAATACAAATACGCTGGCAGCAAAAAAGAAGTCATGCCAACAGAAGTGGATGAAAATAAAGCTTGGCAGTCATGTATATATGAGGGAATATTTCCCTCCTCCCCCCATTCAGAATACCTCTCAGATGTTTATTGTTCTAGTTTGCACAAGAATCTGCTAATGATGTAACAAGCCCCGTGCAAGTGACTTAAAAGGTAAGTTCGACACTAGGGAATTTTGTGCTATCTGAACAAGAAAACTACTTCTAATAATTTTTTTTTTTTTTGGTGCCTTTAATACTAAAAAAAAAAAAAAAAAAAAAGAAAAACAGCAAACAAAAAAGATTTTTACACCACCTACATCTCTCAATCCCCATTCCTCCACTTTCCTCCTTCTGGTAGCTGGGAGGGCAAGGGGAGAAGAAAAATCTTATTTTTAAGCTGATAAAACCTTTTGTATAGCACATTTTTGCAGCATTTTATACAGACTTTCAAGAACTGGTAGTATTTTTTTGTCTACCCAGAGGCTACAGGGCCAGCATCTTTTATGAATTCTGCAATAGTGAATGTAATGTTCAATACCTAATCAATATCAAGACAAAAGCAATGGCCCAGAAAGTCCTAG
This sequence comes from Coracopsis vasa, assembly GCA_026283785.1. Classification (NCBI taxonomy): domain Eukaryota; kingdom Metazoa; phylum Chordata; class Aves; order Psittaciformes; family Psittacidae; genus Coracopsis; species Coracopsis vasa. The sequence continues at coordinate 13,899 of JANHGB010045112.1, read as the reverse complement.
GCTATGACAGGGTGACTGGTGCAGAGCTACTCAGATAGTGGACTCTAGCTCAAAGTAAAAAGTACTTTTACAAGAACTTCGCTGAGGGAGAGGTTACATTGTTGAAGAGTCTTTCAGGTTGCAACTACTGGATGCTGTCATATATTCCAGTTGTGAAGGCAACATGGAGCACTGTGCTTTAGGAAGGCTGCAGCTGGCACACTGCATACACCCAGTGAAAGTCAAGTGAATAGCCCTGATCTAGATGGTGGAAAGCCCACCACCAGGTACACACAACATAAGCAAAACATCTTAACTACTCAGTGAGTCATAATTCATAAATGTATTAAGCAGTTGATTAGTTTACACTAAAAGTATACCCAAGAAGCCCATTTCAGACCCAAAGACTGTGAATCCATGCAGCATTATCCCTCAGGAGAGAGATAACAAGCAGCGAACCAGATCTCATCCAATTCAATACACAGATTTTTTCCCCCTGCCTATTCTCACTTGTATAATATACAATACCTACATCAGTGTATCACACACACATTGAAGCATGAAGCCCTGCAGTGCTTGAGTAATTTAGAAGCCTAAAGTTCTCTTCTTCCACAGAGGTTCCTCTGTGCCCCCCACCTTCTCAGAGGGGTCCTGCCCTTGAGAAAGCTCTCCAGCCATCCTCTCCATCTTCCAAACCTGACAGGAAGGAAACTGCCCACTTAGCAAATACCTTGCAAGAAGAAATTTGTGCTGCAAATACTTGTCTTTGCAAAGGGCTCACCAGCTGGAAAGCCCAAATGAGCAGGCTGCTGTCTCACAGAGCCATCACTGCATCTCTCTACCTTCCCCAAAGCAGCCAAGTGCAGCTCCCAGAGGTTCTATCTCTGCAGGGGGAAGAGATGGAGGAAGGTTACTCATCCTCTCCCTCCATTTCCACGTTAAGATCATGACATACACAATGACCTGACAAGCTTCTTTCATCCTAAAATCCAGGAGGTTTTGCTACCAGCCCTGAAGGCTGAAGTTATCGACCTCTTTATGTAGAGAAAGCACTACAATTTCTGGGGCACGATGTGACAGGAGTCACAAGGTTCTTGCAAAGTCTATTGAGGTTAAGTCGCTCTTGTGCAGGTTGTAACATTTTCCCCTTCATGCTCCAATGCTGAGGATATACAAAATACAAGAGATACAGCTCCTTTAAGACTTGTCATTAAAGCTTTAAGGAAAATTCTCAAACAGGTTCAGGTAGGGTTTTCTCAATTAAATCACTTGTTGTATAATTAACAAGAAACTCAGGCGAGGAAAGCATCTCATTCTTTCTCCTCACTGCTTCCCTTTTCCAAGCAAAAAGAGGAGCTGGGAAAAAAAACCCTCACAAAACTGCATTTCACAGATACACAGATACAAGGCATGTTACTTGAAAGAAAACTGTGTGGGGACATGAAAACAAGCTGGTTTTTGAACAGATAGCATGTAGTAAATCAATAGCCTGTCCTCAGATGCAGGAAGAAGCAGTAACAGAGGACCAGGAGCTGTAAATTGGAAACGGAGAAAAAGAAGAGCAGGGGTAAGATCAAAGATCAGATCACAGGGAAACAATAGTTCCAGGTGAATTAAGTGAAAGAGCCCAGGTTCAGCAAGGCATTTAGGTCTTCTACCTTTTTACTGATACTTGCTAATTGAGAGTTAAACGAGGCCAGGAGACATTTTTATGAGGATTTCCATCTTGGACCTCAAGGCTAGCAGGAATTTAATACTTTTAGTCTGAGAAGCAAGGTAAAAAAAGGTTAAAACTAATATCCTACCTATAAAGCTGTGAATGACAAAGTGCTTTAACAGCAAAGTTACAGATTCATTGGATTAATTCTTTAGCAACTTCATAGGCATAGCATTTAACCTTCTCAACACAAAAAAGACTCCAAAATCCAAGCAACTCTGTGGATACAAGAACTAACAACGCCTGTTTGCAGATTGCCATTTTATGATCTCTAATCTACATTATCCAGAACATGAAATATTTATTTTATGTCACTCCCATATGGGCTGTCTGACGTTTAACATTTTAGCTGATACTTCAACAGGCCAAAGGTTTCTGTCTCCAACTTGTCCTGCTGATTCAAAAAAAGGAAAAAACAACCAGAAAAACCCACAAAAATCACACACACACCCCCCCCAAAAAAAAAAAAACAAACAAACAAGCAAACAAAAAAAATCCCTTCAAAATTCGTAACCTTCCGTTGAATTTGGATGAAGCCAGACATTGTTACTACATGTGCATGCAAGCGTATTAGCAAATTCCTCAGAAAAAAACAGTCAATTCTCTGGCAGAATATACCATGATGGAAAAAATCCATTTTTCTGTAATCCATTTAAAAATAGCATCTTCTCAACTTCTCTGATTAGATTATTCCATCATGAGATTCCACTTATCTTCTCTTTCCAAATCATGGTCAGCATTCGCTGCTTCTTCCTTCCCCTCCCTGCTGAGCAAGGGCTCAGTGACTAGGTCCAGCCTTTTCTCTCTCACCTTATTTCCCCTGTTGCAATTTACCTCCTCTTCCAATTTACCAACAGCAAACTCATTTTAGTGACACAGATTCACAAATTCCAGATTTTATATCACTTTTTCAAAGCAAGCAAGAATTTCTACACATCTGTGGGATTCTGCAGTGCTCCAGAATCTAGAAGCTATTTACAGTGCATGTTTCTTTCTTCCCCAGTACTCTGCTTTGTACATCAATCCCTAAACTTTAAGACATGAAGATGATAATGTATTTTAAGCAGAGGTTTTAAACTAACCCCAAAGGATGGATGGAAGATAATACAAAGAAAATATACCCCAACACAGCTGCCAGCAAGCAACCATCTAAAAGAGTGAAAAATTCTGTTAATCTCCATGTCTCCAACAAGGGAACTCTCATTAGCAAAAAAAAACCACCAAAAAACCCAAAACAGTCACCAGCCAAAGCTGAGGATCATCTGCAGTAAGTGCTCTTTGATGGGATGTCCCACGGCCTTGAGGTGTACACAACCGAGACTGCAGCGAGTACATTCACAGGTTGCTTTCTTATACCAGGTAAAATGTGCCCGTGCAGAAGCAGGACGGCAATTCTTGTTTGTCCGTATGTGCTCACCTGGACACAAATCAGCTCAAAAGGCAAACAAGCAGCACCCAGAAGTTGCATACGTTACAAAAAAAAATGCATTTGCCAACCAAACTGCCTCACAGCACAGCTCGCTGGCTGCTTTTCATTTGAGCTTTTCTTACCCACCGAGCAAGAAAGCATCACTTCACATTTATGTCTCAGCATTCCGGGTTTTGTCATATACCACCAGACCTGTATTGGCACATTTGTGTCAGGGCAGCTGGTGGCAGGCAGAGAAGAATTGGATTTCATGGAGAAGCTCTCCGTCCAGATGCTGTGAAAGTGCAGTAGACGTGGACAGCCACATGCAAGGTGAGAGCACAGGGCGAAAGGCAGCAGAGCCTCTGTGAGACTGCAGGACAGGATCAGAAGAGTTAAGAGTGCTTCTGCCTGATTAGCTTATGTCCTCACAGTAAAATAGCTGGGTCACCAGCCCAGGCTGAACTGAGACAAGTGATAAAGCCTTTCCTCTGCCAGGATTTCTAGTTTGAAAACACTGATTATCCTACTTTGGGTGGAGGAGAGAAAAAGGGAACTCATACGCACTTTATGGGCAAAAGGGAGGTAATCCTACAGGATGGATGGCAGGTATGTCTTTGAGAGCAGACAGCTGAATAAAAAAGGGAAAGCACTGGGGTGCATGCACTGATACACACAAATATGCTGAAGCCCCAGAGAGCACAGTAAAGTTTACATACCACTCTTCAGTGGCATGGACTGATGCTCTGCAGGTCAGCTGCCCTGCGCTTCCTTAGAAGTTTTAAATGACTTGTTGAACAAAACATACCTATCACACAACACACAATGAATGTGGTGTCCTGGAAATTACTAAGATCTCTAAAAGAGGCTTTTAATCAGGTTGCACAGCAGCTAAAAAGAATAAATACTTCAAATAAAAAGCATTAATATCAAGCCACCCGCAACTGAAAGTAGAACAGTTGAATACCTTTGCTGTTGATTTCTGTAAGTATCCTGATAACTGAAGACAAAACAAAATAAAGGGTTCTAAATCTGCAACAACAATCAGTTTTGGAAGCAATGAAAAAGTAAAAATAAGGTTCACAGAGCTTTTGGGGCACCGGCCTCCAGCTGCCAAAGTTTGACCTCCAAAATCTTGGACATTGCTGAGACCTTCAGCCTTGCATAGCAGCAGCCCTCTCCTTACACTACAATGTTGTGACTATTGGGATGCTCCTGAGGAAACATCGCTACTGCCAGGGTAATTCTGAAGTGGCATACTTTATCTTTTGTAAAATCTGTAATTATTTTCACATAAATAACAACACATAGCAATAGCATTTGCCATAACATGGCAACTATGTCGAGAGAGGATTTTGGAATAAGAATACCTGATGATATAGTCATAAACTCAGTTTAACCAGAACCTACAGAAATGAATAGCAACTACTATATCATGTAGCCAGAATCCATCTCTACAGTAGGTATGAAACTGTACACATTAAACAGTATAATTCTTATTTGATATCAAAATAAAGAACCATGTTGAGATTTTGGTATCAAGCATCATGCACAGTCAAATATGGCTTAAGATCTGCCCACATACAGATTTCCTCAGTAGATGCCACAGCAAACCTATCACTCCTTAGTCCACAAAGTGACAGATCTCGGCTCTGCTTAGAGCAGTCAGCAACAGAGCCAGCATAATCCATCTATGAAGATTATCAAAATCCCTTTAATTCTCCCATTACACACACACATACATCTTCTCCACTGCTTTGAGACTCAGGACTTGGATACAACAGCAAACCACAAGGATGCCAAGCACTTCCATGGAGGAAGAGCTGATTTGAATCCCCTTACCTGCTGCCAGCTAGAGAGCCCCTACAGACAGTGCAAATCAGCCGGTACACAGCAACTATGCCTACAACAATGCTGGAGAGGGACTTTTTACAAGGGCATGTATTGACAGGACAAGGGGGAATGGCTTTAAACTGAAAGAAGACAGATTCAGGTTAGACAGTAGAAAGGAATTCTTCACTATGAGGGTGCGGAGGCACTGGCACAGGCTGCCCAGAGAAGCTGTGGCTGCCCCATCCCTGGCAGTGTTCAAGGCTAGTCTGGATAGGGCTTTGAGCAATCTGGTCTAGTGGAAGTTATCCTTGCCTATGGCAGGGGGGATGGAGCTAGATGATCTTTAAGGTCCCTTCCAACCCAATCCATTCTGTGATTTTATGATGCCATGGGTTTGCACGACCAAGTCCTCAGTAGGCATGCTCAATGGAAGCAAGAAGAGTAGCAGCAAAGGTAGTAGCAGAGAAGCCTGCCAGCCTTTTATCACAGAGAGACAGCAACAAGCATGCAGACCAGGAGTGCAAGAGGCTCATTTCCTACATAACCACGGGGGTTAGCCTTCATCTAAGAAGGGGCTGGACAGTTGGACAGTTCAAATGGCACTCCTTCAGCTGGGAAAGGTAGGAAAGCCATCCCAGTGCCTAACACCCAGCAGCCACTCTCCCGTGTGAAAGCTCACAGTCATTTTCTTCTTCTCCTAAAAAAGCTGAATGAAAACAAGCTGCTGACAACCTGTCAAAGGCTGGAAAATGTACAGGACATTTAAAAACAAAATAACCAGACTTCCACACAACACCCGTTAAGGGAAAGCATGTGTGGGGTAGCAACTTCTTTCTAATGAAAACACTACAATCGGCACCTTCAGGGCATGTTAAGAAGCATGCAATATTGTGACAAAAATGTATCAGTGGAACATGGAGGATTTAATACTTGTCAAAGGCAAACAAAAACCCCTCTTGCAGAAGAGGGTTACTAAAAAGGAATGCATCACATCTGCAAGAACACAGCATACATACACAGCATACATAATCCCAAATATCAGCATGCATTAAATTAACTACAGAAACTTTATGCATTACCCCTCCTGTCTGGAAGAAGCTACAGAACAAGAAAAGCCAATAACATTTTAATGAATCTGGGATGGCAGGGCCCTAAACTCTAAGAATTCAGCCTCCAGGGGTTGTGCAGAAGAAAAGGGGAGAGGGAGTCAGTGGAGGAAACCTCTGCAGGATGAGCTGCATGGATAGCAGCCTGCTGCAGTTCCCAGGGATCTCAAACAAGCTGCACACACTCTGGGAGAGAGGGAAGCTGGTGCAAGGGGAAAACTGCAGCTGTTTGAGCACATCTTCCTTCCTTTGGAGGTTGCACTTCTTTCCTGAATCATAGGGTCTTTTGAGACTTGCCCCAGAGAGTGCCCAAGCGCTGTGGGAAAACAAGCAGCACACAGGTGCTCCTGATTGTGCCTGGAGCAGAATTTCTCCTCTACCACGCAGAGCAAAGACTTGTGCTGAAACTCAGTGCAAAGCACAGGAGCCCTACCCAAACTTCAAGGACACCAAGCAAGGATGTTCCAGCAGCCCAGTGCCTCTGCAGAATTCGTCAGTGATGTGAGAATCCAGGAAAAGATTTACCCAAGCCTGGGAAGTCTGAGGGAACAATAGTTTCAGACATACAGCCGTTGAGCATCTATCTCAGAAGATATTATAAGGAATACTTGGAGTCTCAGACATGCTTTTCAGCAGCTCAAAAACACAGGCCTTCACTGTTGCAATCCTAAAACGAGTCTGTTTTCTTCAGCCTCAGAACTAGCACATCAACTTTTTAACTACCTAAGACCAAGGGGCAGAGATAAACTGCATTGCCAAATAACCATCAAAGTGTTCACCATCACTATACGGTTTTCATAGCAGAGCTTCTCTGCCCTCTGATATTCCCATCCTTGATTTATCCATTCAACCTGTGTTCAAGTAACAGCCTCAGCCAGACCAGAAAAGCACAGTGGGGATGCTTCCTAGGAAATTTACATGAACACAAGGCCTTGCAGAAGAATAAGAAATAGCATCAACACGCAAATAATCCAGGAAAAAATTAAGATTATATGGCTCCTAGCCTTCCCCAAATCCTTTTCCCTCTGCATCACTAAGGCTTGCATCTTACTCGCCCCAGACTTTCTCATGTACACTTGAGATCACAGAAGCATGCAGTTTATATCTGCTGATGATTTTTTAGTTCTACTGAGAAGGATTTTTGTAGTTCTAGATTCATTCATGAACCAAGAACTGCTTAAAGGATTAATCATGGAGCACATTTTTAACATAAACAGCATATCTCAGGCATTTTAAAACAGTTGGGAATTTAAGAAAGCCACACATAAGTTTCCCTGTTCACCTCTTCTGAGTGCCTACGAACCAGGGCTACTTATGCAGCACGGAAAACCACATTTCAAGGCATCCCAGACCACCTCTGAAGAGTCAGGAGGGAACACTGCACAGAACACAGCTAGCCACTGCAGCCTCAAAATACACTCATGTCCTGCCATACAACATACTCACCAACTCATGGAGCATCAAAGATCAGACACTGACCAAAGGATTATAAAGCATGAGAAAAGAAGACATGGTACCATTTTATTATAAGGGAAATGGAAGTACTTTGTTTCCCTTTCCTTCTCCTCCTGTGACGGAAGGTTAAAACATAAAAGGCTACTCCTGTACACAGAACATTAAATGAATTTATATCTGCATTTTTAAGCTCTTGAGGAAACAGAATGACCAGAACTGAAAGCAATTAGCGCACTGAAGCAGACAGCTAAAACAACAAAAAACACAGAACAATGGTCTCTTATTTCCCGAGTTCAGATGTCACCATCACACTTTCCTATTCACGCAGCATATCGCATTTTGAAAAGCTGAGCTGTTTTTCTCTGCCTGAAAGGAATACAAAGAGTTCCTATTTTTTTCACTAAGTACTGTGATAGTTAGAACAACAAAAACTGTTGGAGTGCAAACCACTAAAAAGAAGAAACCTTTGGCAGGTTGAGAATCTGACATATTAGAGAAGGTGGGCTCAAAATACAAAGCTAAGAAATGAAAATACTGCAAATCTCCAAAACCTTATGTGAGAATTCCCCCTGCGGCATCCCAGATGGTGTGTGTTTTGCTTTTTAATTTGAAGAGGTGTGAGACAACCATAACATGACCAAACAGCAGAAAGCAACATCAGTCATCCTCTACCGTGGCCCTTCTACATCACCTCGCATGGTGCGTTTTTCGCTTGAGAGTCAAGCCATGCAATAACTGTGACATGATTGAGCAGAGGGAAACAGTATCAGTCACCTTCTGCAATGAACCCCAGAAGAGAGAAAGTAATGCAATAAAATGGGTGATTAACACTGAACCTTGGATACAGGAAAGCAACTGCTCCTGGCCACCTGCATTAGTCTAACCCGTCACTTGAGAAAACACTTCCCTGTGCAGTAACTTCTAATGACACACACGCATCTACCCGGCCATAAGTGTTCAACACCATCTGTTCTCGTTACAGTTGAGCTCTCAAGCCAACTTCCAAGTCAGGCTGACGAGAAAGTTCACATGGCTTTGATCCACCAGCTCTTTTACAGCTAGTTATTCATTTGCAAAGAGAATTACTAAGCAAACAGTGTTTCCTTTTGTGTAAGGTCTGTCACAGACAGCTCCCAACGCAGCCAAACTCAGTAGCCAAAATACATGAGCATTAACTGACACAGTATTTATAAACGTTTAAACTAATGTGTTTCTTCTGTCTCTCAGATATTTTTTTTCCCAGTTTTCTTATCTTACAAGAGAATTTTGAAAATGTGCATGGACTTATATGGATCACAAATTTTCAGCAACTGCCTGGAGACTAATTATGCTTCCACAATTATATTAGCAGATTGAGATGGCATTAAAAGCACCAAACAAATAAAAGAAAGATACAAATTTTCAGGCAGTTACAGGAAGGTGAAGTGGCCACTGGATATTCTTCAGTGCTAAAGGGTCATGTGAAATTAAACCTGAAAGAAAAAAAGACTCCCCACTACACTATTTCTTCTTCTTTTGAATATTCAGCTACATTCCTCATTTATTTACAAGGTTACACAAAATGCTCTCTCCCACCCAATCCATCACACCTCAGAGAGCATTTTGTGCATATCTACAGCATAAAAGGAGGCAAATATAGCTGACAGTTGCTCTAATTTGATAACATGGATTCACTGTTTCTAGATCACTGGGTCATACGGTGGCTTAAAGGTGATCCACCAGCCCCTGAGCTTTTGACAGGGCTGGTAAGCTCATCAGGCCAGGAAAATGGAAGAGAAAATAAATAAAGAAATGAAATTTCACCGCATCACAGCTAAGGACAATATAAGCAGCAAACGTTACACCAGAACGATAAACCCATGAGGTTTCCGGCATTGCATTTTAAAGACAGTTTCTCAGTTCTTCCGAGTTTCTCTATAGATGACAGAGTGATTCTTCTTCCAGAAGTAGGAATACCAGCATTCTGCCTCTTGCTAATCACAGGTAAAGAGGAGAGCAGAAATAAAGAACTGGACCTCTAACCCATAGGCAGCATTTCAGAGAGCTTGGAGAAAGAAATCAACAGTTAAAAATAGGATGTAAAGCATTCTTTTAGTTGGAAAATAAAGCAGGCTCTCAGAAAGGCAGAACTACAGTCAAGCATCATTTTAATACTGCATTTCCACCAGCAGCACTCCTCTGCTCTTTCCCTCCTCCCCATTTAGAACTGCAGGCAAATCCATGTATTACATGAAAAAGCATCTGCAGGACATAGATAGCAACCTCAGAAAACCCTACTAACCCAGTTTTATAGACTATGTCATAGGACGGAACAGAATCAAACAAATTAACACTGGAGCTTACCATTTCGAGACAAATCAAGTTCCACCAGCTGCATGAAATTTGCTATTTCTGGAGGGAGCCGCTGGATTTCGTTATCACTAAGTCCAAGTTTCCGTAACTTCACAAGCTGGAAGAAAGGCTGAAAGAAAGAAAGAAAAAATATTCATGTCAGAAAATACTCACCTAACTCACATATAAGTGTGATACATGATAAGCAATAATTGGAAGCTGGTTTCAAAATCTGAGATAAAGTTATGGCTTAAAATCAGCTATGCAGACCTCTTTCAGACCCGCATCAGAACAAACATGTTAATTTTTACATGCAGACAGACTAGAATCTGTGTTTTACCTAAAATGAAAATCTACTAAAAATAAATAAATAAATAAACTGTAAAGCTCACTAACAACAATCACAGCAGACACACACTACTGAAATCCAGGATGCCTGCTTCAAAATCATTAATGGGGCGAGGTTACCCAGCAGGGTAATTAAAAGCATCCTAATTACACACTGGGGCTCATTAGGAAGTTAATACAGAGGGGCACTTCTAAAGGACGATCCAGAAAGGGGCTGCCAAGGTCTTCTTCATCGGCGAGTGCCATAAACAACTAGGTTACAGAGCCAGCCTCCCTCGAGAAGACTTTCTTTCTAGCTTCATACCCTGCACTCCACGGCCCAGTTTCAGAAGGACTAATGAAAGTTGGACGGGATATGCACAATTTCAGGTCTCCCCAGCTTGAGGAGGAACCCAGCCCAGCCCTATCTTTATGGTGAAGACATGGAAAGGCAGCGCAGACAGGGGCTCAGAGCATCTGGCAACCCCCAAGACAAAACAAATCTTCAAAGGAAACGGGCCAAGTCAGACCAATCGCAGATGCTGGGAGTAGCTGGTGATCAAAAGTCAAAATGGTCATTAAAAAATGACTGAGATGTAGACATCCCCAGGAAAGGTGGAGAGCTCTTACCCTAGCTTTTCTTTCTTCCACGCAGGCCTTTGAATGAGAGTGAGTGCAAGTGCTGAGGATCTGTGCAATATAAAACAACTTTATACATGTCATCTTGGCCACAACTGACCGGACTCTTAAAATTTCAAGCAAGTTTTGTACCCCCAGAGTGCATTTTTGCCCAGCAAGACCTCAGAACCTCTGCATCTTACCCACCCGCAGCACGTGTGCGTGCCTGCATTCTCACGGGTTTTGCCTTTAATGGTAAATGGTAGATGCTAGCAAGTTTGGGATATCTGCTTACATGTAATTACCTGCAATCCTTTACTGGAAATTAGCACCTTTTTTAATTATTATTATTTTATTTAGGTGCTGGAGCATGTGCCCTGAATGTCACTCAATTCTATCTTAGATTGACACAAAAAGGGGCAGTATGACAGGCACCTTACTAGAACACAGGGTAGAAGCACAGTCTTATGAATCTATATTATGACATAACTTTTCAATCTTAGTTTGACGTCTTATACTCAAGATCATAAATCAGGTTTTAAGTGCAAGGTTTTGCAACCTCAGCATCAATCTTTCAATATACATTGTGGTTCCTTGTCACAGAAAAATAAAACATAACTGAAATTAATGTGTTTTCCCTCAAAAACATGGGTTCCTTTTAGGAAATAAAAAGGATAAAGCCTTAAAAAAATTTATACGCACTCAGCAGTCAGAAGATGCATCAGATCTGAATGCAAACATTTCAAGGCATTTTTTGAGTCAGAATGAGACTCTCCCCCGAGTATGAAAGGCCTTTGATAACAGAGTTTAAATTGTAAGAGCAAATTAAAAAACCTTTACAATTCCACATTTCTAACTCCCTAAAAACACATATTACAATTAAAATGGCCACAAACGGAGCTGTTTTTTATGCTTCTTTATCCTCACAAGATCTATAACTGCATTTTCCTATCATTAACATTTTTTTATCTTCTAAAACAAACGCATTCCTTTTAATAAATATTTATTAATATGACTAAACCAAGAATCCATCAGAAGCTTAGAAAAGCACTTAAAGACACTTTTGTGAAAACATAGAGATCCCAATCTTTCCTAACATTATCCAAAATAAATACTTGCCAAAAAGTGTTCCTCAGCCAGTGTGTAGCTGCTAAACTATGACAGTTATAAATATTGATGTTCTACTACAAATCTTCTTGTAAGCAGCAGTTGTCCTTGCCTGAGATGCTCTACAACATGTGAGAAAAGACAGAAGTAACATAGTAAAAAGGCAGAAGGAACATCAAAAAGCTATCAAGAGCCAGACATCCCTAGGAAGGTTTGAGTGCCCTCAGCCCATCACATGTCAGTACTGTATATATTTATTAAATGTGTAGAGCACATATGTGCAACAAACAAAATCAGATAATGTTTAAAACAAAATCCTGTTTCTTTAACTGACTACTTACAAGAAAATTAACTGGGAGCTCTATTTCCAGTTTGCATAACGATTTTTAATGAATGACACCATTTCCTAGGTAGAATCAGAAACTGCAGTTACATGAATGGCATTTCTTTGAACTTCTTGCTTTTTTTCCCTTTAAACTACGTAACTCAATCACTCTCGCATGTTTAATATATCCTACTGCCATTTCAGTAACTATTCTTCCATTATCCAACACACATTGTTAGTGCTCTGAAGCACTACTGGAGAGGCAAGCACCTCCTTTTTGTGCCATATCTGTTTTACCTGCCAAAAAGACCACAGAGAAGAAAGGGAACTAAGAGCTTAATGAAGAGAGTTCAACAAATTTTAATATATATATGCATATATAAAAATATCTGTAATTTCTTAAATATACCCCAACCAAAAGCATGTTCCTAATTCGATGTATCAGACACAGTTTAGCCTGTATTTGAAAAGCTCTAAGAGGAATCAAAGTGCAATGGGGCTGCTGGCCAGAGCACCACATCCACCCAGCATGCTGTAATAGCAGGTTTTGATTGCAGACCCGACATCTCTACAAGTATCTTGGCAACACATTTAATGCTGCTTACTTTAGCCAGCCTAATTAATACTGCTTCAATGAGACAAATAATTCCATGAGCATCAGCACTAAAGCAGCCTACAACTTTCTATTTAGCGGCAATTCCCAACCTTCAATTGAAGCTTTTCCTCCTATCAAAGAATTTACAGAGGTTTCTCTTCTATGGATTTTCTAAGAACTCGCATATTGAATAGAGCCCTTGTTGCACTGGAAAGCTAACCAAGCCTCTCTTCTCCACCCAGCCACATATCTTGACAAAAAACTTCATTCTGACAAAATTGGGTCGATGTCAGCCAACAGAAGAAAAAAAAATGGGAGATAAGTGCGTGACTCACTGGAGAGTATAAACAGACAGTGCGATCCCACTGGCCTCATTCTCTTCATTTAAAGAATACCACTACAACTGGCACTCAGTTCTAAAAATAAAAGTTAACAGAATTAACCCAAACTTGTAGGATTAATAAAACTCAGTATTTTCTCCTGCAAAAGTGGCCAAAACAACGCGCCTCTGGCTTGCTTTCAATGGGTCACTCCTGAAACAAAAAACATTCACGCCTGAGAATCTTGCCTGAATGTTTCAACATCTTCCCTGATGGAGAAAAAAAAAAAAAATCAAAAAAAAAAAGGAAATTGATTAAAACAATAGGCAATTGACATAAAAAACACAGGAGGGCACCAAGACCTACTTGTGGCTAAGGCTGTTTAAGGGGAGGAAACACCTCCCACTGCTAAAGCCTTTCCAGTGCTAGAGACATGTCAAACTCCAAACCCATTTGGCACAGGTAGTATATCCAAATGCTTGCTGTGTTAAGCAAAATGTTTCCGTAAAAAGGCTACTACTAGCAGCACAGAGAATTAAAATTAGAACCTTTATGAAATCCACTGCCTAGTTTTCAACATGGGCCAGCATGAGCAGCAGAAATAGCAGAAATTAGACCAAGAGGGAGAGAAGGAAGAAAACTGCAAATTAACTCCAGTTTCAGGGTTATATTCACACAGGACAGAGATTTTTTTTTTATAGGGAGAGCAATGTATAGCCACATACAGAAGAGATGTTCTTAATAGAATTTACTCTTACATCCAGTGAATTGCCATTAA
>JANHGB010045111.1:833-12890 GCA_026283785.1 Coracopsis vasa | reverse complement strand
CCAACCTGGCCTTGAGCACTGCCAGGGATGGGGCAGCCACAGCTTCTCTGGGCACCCTGTGCCAGTGCCTCAGCACCTTCACAGGGAACAATTTGTGCCTAAGAGCTCATCTCAATCTCCCCTCTTTCAGCTTCTCATCTCAGAATAGAGAAGTCCACACTGGTCAGCCTGGCTGAAACACAAGGTAGACAACGACACCTGAAGGCAGCAGGCTCCAGCGCCTTGCAGTCTTGGCAGTGTTTTCACTTAGTCATCGGAGTGTGTTTACAAGTCTCTCCCACTATTCTCTTCCTGCCAGCAGCTGACAAGCTCGTCTAGTTAAGCTTAACAGAAGTATGTTTAATAATTAGCAGAGCTCAGGAAGACCTTGCTTGGAGCTCTGTTGCGTGTGGAGGTGTTAATAAGAGCACATGAGGAATGAGAAATGTTTGGCGCTTGCAGCAGCTGGAGGATGCTTCCACCCTCGTTCCACCAGCAGCATCTCCCCGTGGCTCTGGGCTGATGTCATCAGTGCCCAGAGGCTCCTTTTGGTCCCTGCTTCACCATCTGCCTTTCCATTCCTGGGAGGGAGGGATGCCGAGGACAGCAAAACAGTGTCCATTGTGTGGAGGGACCATCCACCTCCTCTCCACTTCAGCCATGGAGCCTTCTGCCCTTGCTCATGCTGACTCAGCCTCATGCTCTGTGCAGGCAGGAACAGGCAGCTTCCAACCACGTCCTGACATGGATTGCCCACTTTCCTAGCAGGCATCACCTCCTCTGGTTGCTCAGGCGTGTATGCCCTGAGCCTGCCCTCCCCACCTCATGGTTGCTGCTGGCCATAGGAGATGTGGCCTTCCCCTCTCCCCCTGCTCTCCCTCTCCTCATTCCCACTCACTCAGCCCACTGGAAATGTCCCTCACCAGGGCAGTTCACAAGCTCCATAGGTCTGGGTTGCAGCTCTCAGTGCTGGTATCTAGTCCATCCATCTATTTCCTTGCTCATTTTCATCTCAGCTTCATCTATTCTCCATTTCAGACCATACTTTTATCATGTATCATACTATCATGTATCATTTTATCATACTTTCATCCTACCATAACCTTCCTCATTTCCAGACTGTTCCAGACTGGCTCCTTCTGTTTATATACATTTGCTGCCAACCTTCACTCTCCTTCACACTTCCCTTTGCTTTGCTTTTATGGCCTTTTATGATGTTTATGTTACATCAAGGCTCTTTCCCTTTTTATTCCCTTCCTGCTCCTGGATAATTATTGTTCTATCCATGGCTTTTACTGCCTGCCTTTATCATGAGTGTTTCTGTGGGTGACAGGAGTGTCTGGAGCACATAACCTCTGTCTGCAAGCTGCTAGGAGCTCAGATATGGGTCAGGACTAAGTATGCTTTGCTGATGGATTCTGCCCATTACCTGGTGGAGCTTCCCTGGACAGATCCTGAAACCTTTTCCTTAAAGCTGCTATAACCTTCCTGACTTGGCCTTTTCTGAAGGCCAATGGCCACCACCTTCAGGTGCCTTCTTGTCTGTCACAGTCATGGTCTGGAAGAGGTGACAACATCCCCTTGCTTGCTCAGCTGAGGACCATGGGGATGGGTTGAAAGGGAGAAGTCCTCAAAGGATTCCCCCAGGGCAAACAGGAAAAGGTGAGTGTGTAGCTCTTCATTCTTTCTCTTTCTTTCGGTGTCTATGGCCATAGGGCATTAGCACAGGCAGTGGTGCCTGTCTCCCATGTCCAAGGAGAGGTGAGCTGGAAGCCTGGACCCTAACAGACTGGGATATAGATCTGGGTGGACAGAGGGAAACATCTGACAGCCCTCCCTGGCCTACACAGGGCTATGAGAGCCCCACAATGGATCCCCCAGTCCCAGGTAGGACTGAGAGAGCCTAAATGCTGTTAACCCCTCATTCTGCCCCAATGGCACAGTACGGGGTGCAACCAGCAGAACCTCACTGCTCTCCCCCATGTGCTCCCCCCTGCCAGCGGGTACCAGCCAAACCCGTGCTTTTCTTTCTCCCTCACATTGAAGCTTTTTCCCTTGCAGCTGCTGGAGTCATTTAATTAAATGGTGATGCCGTGGAGCTGGCTCCTCTCCAAGGGCAGGAGCAGCAGCTTCCCCTCCAGGGCAGGCAGGCTCCCGGGGAGCAGCCGCACCGCGCCAGTACCGCTGCACTTGACTCATACATCTCCTGATGACAGCTTTAAAGGAAACCCAACCCTGCAGGAGAGCTGCAGAGCAGAGGGAGCACCCTCTGCAAGGGGCCCTGGCACCCTGGAGGCTTCGGGCACCGTGGGGATGAGTTGGAGGTGATGCTGCGCTCTCCGGAGATGCGCTGAGCTCCCCTCTGTGTCTGGATCCAGCCTGCAACCAGCAAACTCTGTGTCAGCTGCAGGGCAGATTCTTCTACAGGAGTGGAGCCACTGCCCAGGGGGAATGGAAATGAAATGGGGGTGATTTGGTGCCTTCAGTTCCAGGAAAACTGAGCAATAAATCCTGGAGCAGAAAGGAGTCAGCTGAGTGCTCCCTTGACTTCGTGTCCTTCCTTCCTTCCCTCTTATCCCCTCTCAGCACCTCCAGGCAGCAGCCACGTTTCTCTAAGGACAGGAAGAAATCACTGCCCCCATCCAGGCTCCAGGCTGAGACTGTCCCCATGTCCCTTCCAGAGCACCCACCCCTCTCCTAACCAAAATACCCGTCATGCAAACACCCCTCAATCACCCATAGCCCGTGGCCTCCCCCAGTGCCTTTCTCCCAGCCTCTTGCAAGGGACCTCTGCATGCCATGTACAGACAGCCCTGCACCACAGAGCTGTGCACCACCCTGCACACCCCGAGGTGCAGCAGCCCTTCCTCTGCCAGCCCACAGGCACCCCATCCTGCCAGCTGCAGCCAGGCCATAGCCCAAACGTGCCCCTGCCCATGGCGAAGGGTTGGAACTGGATGATCTTTAATGTCCCTTGTAACCCAAACCAGTCTGTGATTCTATCACTCTGTAAATGCCATGTGCTCCATCACCCCAGCATCCCCCACAGAGGGCCCTGGAGCGATCAGAGGATGTGTCGCATTTCTACTCCCTCCTCTCTGCTGCTTCCCCTATTTCTGCCTCTCCCAGAGGCAACCTGTGAACAAATGCAAACCCCAAGGAAAGTCTCAGATCTTTCAGAATGAAAGAAACCCCCTCTGGAAGAGAAAGACGCACAGAGGCACAGCTGCTGCCAGCAGGGAGCTGTTCCCAGCATCCAGCAGCTCTGTCTGAAGGCAGATAGCAGCAAGAACAAATGCTGGCCTTGTGAGTAGCAGGCTGCTGCTGGCACTGGGCACATCAGCAGCATCACAGGTCAAGCAGAGCTGGGAGGGCAGACAAGCGAAACCTTCCCCTGCTATTTCACTATAAGAGCTGTTTTCCATGCATTCCTTAGAAAGCATATCCTTAGCTTATCCCACCTTATCCCACCTCCAGGAGAGATGAGCTCCTGGAGGAGCTCCCATCAAGAACCAGGCAGAGACAAAGCCCATGAGGGGCAAACTTCTGTTAAAACCTGAAATGTGAGTGTATCCTGGTGGCAAACGTATTGCCATCATCACACCAGGAATGCTGGGACGTGGGAGAAATGAACTTGCTGGGATGCCCTGGGCACAGCTGCATGCCCCAGGCAGATGAGTCTTGTGGCTCCCCGGAGTGGCTGTGCTTGAGGCAGAATACAGCAATCATGACAAGTCTGTCTGCAGCACCAGGAGCAGACGTAGGGAGAAATGTCAGGGTATTTCCACAGCTCTGGGAAGAATCAACCTCTTAAATCATGCCCTCGTCCCTGCAAGGACAGTGCAGTCCCATGGAGAAGGGCTTGGGGGTTTTGGTCGATGAGAAACTGAACATGGACCAGCTTCAGTGTGAGCTCACAGCCCAGAAACAGGCTGAGAAAGTCGGGGCTGCTCAGTCTGGAGAAGGGAAGCTGCTTGGAGACCTCAGAGCATCTGAGGAGAGCTACAAGGATGCTGGGGAGGGACTCTTCATCAGGAACTGTAGGGACAGGACAAGGGGTGATGGGTTCAGACTTAAACAGAGGAAGTTCACTCACACAAGACCATGTTGTCCAAGGATTTGTCCATCTTAGCCTTGAACACTGCCAGGGATGGGGCAGCCACAGCTTCTCTGGGCACCCTGTGCCAGCACCTCATCATCCTCACAGGGAACAACTTGTGCCTAAGAGCTCATCTCAGTCTAATGGTATCTCTGTTCATGGCATCACAACATCTGTGCAAGTTTCTGGACAGCTTTCCTGTATTACTGCTGGAAGGGAATGACAAGGAGCTGGCTGGGACCAGCTACCAGACCTTTAGGTAATATCTTTTGAGAAGAACATTCCATGTAAATAATTCAATAAGATTTCTCTCTTCTTCAGAATCCAATGACACTTACAATGCAGAGCACCAGATAATCTGGCCTACAGTGGATATTAGTGTCTGAACGGATTTCCTTGCAGAGGATTGTGTTGATTGTACTATAGAAGAATTAGTCTTAGTTTTATACGTATTAAAATATTGCCTGTAAGAACAAATACATCTTAGAGATAGGCTCATGTTGAAAATTTGGGGTCAGAATTCACTGTGGTTAAGGTGGGATCCTCTTCCCACTGCTAAGCAAGCTGAGAGTAAAGGCAAGGAATAAGAAAAAGCAAAAGGGAACTAGACCATGTAGAAGATGCCCCAGAAAGAACAGAGGTTTTATCTGAATCAGTATTAATCTGTCATGGCAGAAGCCTGGCAAGCAAAAGCAAGGATTTAACTGAACATAACAAACCTGAGGTGCACAGAAACTTGATTTATCAATAATAACATCTGGATTTATCAATAACAGTAGTTCAATACATTGTTCTCAGCCATTCTCTTACAGGTCCAAGATTTGATGGTTTTGCCCAGAAGAAACCTGCCCATGGAGCTGATTTGAAAGCATTTCACATCTTTATGTAAGTACATGGCCCAGCATCAGTGGGGACTGGCTGTTTGGTGATGTAGAGAAGCCTGTTCAGAGCAGAAGGCATCTCAAGCCATTCTTTGTGTGCTTGCTGAAACCCATGGCTGGCCAACGCTCTTCTAAATACTATGCTGAAGTTTGAAACACATGGCTCATTTCAACTCTGGCTCCCATTTGCCTAAACAGGAGAAAACAGCTGGAGAATCCCATAATCCTGCAGGTAATCCATGTCTAATTCATTGCCTGAGAAGTTGTTTCCGTAGTTAATTACTCCTGAGATGTTGAAAATTTACATCTTATTTTAGCTAGGATTTGTCTAGTTTCATGTCACCCAGAGCAGCAGCTTGAATGTACTGCAGAGTGCTCCGCTATGAAATATTCACTCTGACCTTAGCATCAAATATATACTCAGCAATGTTAAGGTCAGGATTGTCACCTCTTGATCTTTGCTTTGACATACCAAAAGTACACTCTCCCTGCTTTTTATACGTGGTGAAAGAGAGGCTCAGAAGGAAGCAGAGTGAATACGTGGAGGGAAAAAGGAGACCTCATTGAATGAGCATCATTAATATTGCAAAATCAAATGCTCAGATGTTGGAAGCTTTAGGTTGCCTTTCTGAAGGAGTTGGCCATCAAAGATATATTAGCATAGCTTAGAGAACCAGGTTGTGCCCAGGATTGTGAGAGCTGTCTGAAAAGGAGAATTCATTCCTGTACAAAAAGTTTTGAAGTCTCTTCTTTTTCAGATCTGGAACAAACCAGGCAGAAAAGTGACATGGGCCAAGAGACCTGCCTCAGGAGAGCTATAGATGCAAATGTCTGCATGGCCTTTCTCCTTGTCCCTACAGGAGTCACTGAAAACAAGGCACTGTCTCAAAGAAATCTTCATTTTCCAATGGAAAAGATGCCTTTACTGGGGTGAGAGGGGGAGCAAGCCTTGAAGTGAAAATCTCCCATCAGTTCAAGTATCCACCATGGGTCATTATTTGTAATTCTTTCACTGCAATGTATCTCATCAAATTGGCCACAAACCATAGAATCCCAGCCTGGTTTGGGTTGGAAGGGATCTTAAAGCTCATCCAGTTCCAATTCCCTGCCATGTGCAGGGATGCCTTCTACTAGAGCAGCTTGCTCCAAGCCCCTGTACTAAATCCAGAGTAACTAGCCTGAAATGGAGATAGATGCCTTGGCACCATGGTGATGGTTGCCTTAGAAATAAACAAACACCCAAGGTGGATGGGTAGATTTCTGCCTGTGTAACGGGGAGCTGACTCGGGCCCGGTGCTTGCTGCATGGCACATTGATTTCCACACTCAGCCACGGGCTTCTTCCATCTCTCAGGCAACTGCTTGGGCTTATTTATATTCCTGCCGAGATATAAAAACAACAGCCTGCAAAGTTATCTTTCCTGGTTATCTTTATTGTTTGCATAGCACAGATTTCCCTCAATGCAAAGTGTGGGGGTTTTATTCTCCCTTGAAAACAGCCTGGACTTTGTTTAGGGAAGAGAGGAACGTATCCAGCACTGAAATGCATTTATGAAGCTTGTTAACCTTCAGCTTCATTGCTCTGTCCCAGTGACCTTTCTGTCATCACCACAGAGCCCTGTTATCCATGATTGTAAACCTGGGGCATTTCTTCAGCGACCTGAGCAGGGTTTGCTTTGAAGTCAGTTTTCCTATTTCACTGGCATGGATTTCTTTGGGTCTGAATTTGAAAGAGAACAAAAACACAGGAAAAGGTCCCACATCAGGGTAAACGAAATACTGCATTTTGATGTAATCTGGATGTTTGGGCACTACTGCAATTCCATGCTTCATCATAAAGGAAATTCCAGCAACTCTGGAGTCCTCTGACCTCCCTGAAATACTTTGGTTCAATCCTTTTATCCAATGCTGAAATTCGTCAAAAACAGCACTTCCCTGGAGGAAAAATTCTACTCTGATAAACAGGCGTTTTCCAAGGGAGATATCCCCCATCCGCAAACATTCCATAACCCTCATAATGGTGCTTCAGAGGATGTTATTATTCAAGCCCAGCTTTCCAGGCAGCAGATGTCTGTCACTAGCCTCTAGATAATTTGGATGGATGATCACAGAAATGCAGGAATGACTCGTGCACAACACATTCTGAGAGGATCAGATGCTTAGTGAAAGCCCCATACCCCAGGGCAAGGTCCAAGAGGGCCAAGCCTCCTACCAAGCTATAATAAGGGGGAAAATTCCCTGACAAAATAGGAGGTGAATGTCAACCATTGTTGCTTCATTTTGTAACCCATAGTCCAACAAACAGTGAATAATCTCATGGTGAATATAACCTGATGCCAATCTAAGAGCTCTCCCAGTGCAGCCTCGATGAAGCCTTCTCCTCTTGCTGTCATCATGTCTGATCTTGGCAAAGAACAGCTTCAGCATTTGCTCGCTGACGTCCGGTACCGTTCTCTGTTTCTCTTGATGCCTCATGTTTCCTGTTTCATGGGCTGAGCTCTGATGTGCGCCTCTCTTTTTGTATGCAATTAAAATCTGGAGCCGAGCAGCCGATTTCCATGGGCATCGTCATATTCTGCTCTTCCAGTGATGCCTCATCAGAGGATCTCAGAACATTCTGCAACCCTTCATTAATAAGCCAGCCACCTGTCTTGGAAGACAGGCAGAATTATCCCTCAACTGCAAGTAAGTAAAATAAGGACACAGACATTAGCTGGGTTGCCAGAGACCATAAAAAGCCTTTGTCCTTGCATGACCCCGTGCTTTGTATCTGGTATCTTGACAGAGGTTTTTGGAGCTTTATGCAGATGCACCAGCTGACAGGCAGATAAAAAACAACCCTGTAATGTTTAGTTTGTATTCCCATGTTTCTTACTCCTCTTTTGCCATCTTATACCTTAGGGAGAGCGTTAGACCTTTGATGAGATGGTCTCCCTGTCCTTCGGGCCTGCTATAACCAACCTGCAAGCATTCCCTCAGCCTCAGCAGCAAAAGGGTGAGTGTCCCTGCAGATGCTTTACATGGGGAGGGAGCCAGTTATTGAGCCACACAGTGCACCCACTGTCTGGCATGGTTTTGGTCCCTGAGGGCTCTGAGGTGGCTTGAAGAAGTGTGTATTTAACTGTGCTAAGAGTCTGCCTTTTCCTTCTTCCATTCAATCTCTGCTTTGAACAGACCAGCAAATGATGGTCATAAATATCAAGGGATAATCAGAGATTCCTTTCTCTTCCAAGTTCCAAAGTTGCAGAGAAGATGAACCTTTCAAGCTGCTCTGTCTCTACCTTTCCCCTTGGAGAGGTCCCGCACTGGTCATTGGTGCATGAGACACTGCTGGGCTTGGCAGCCAGTCCCCTTCAGTAATTCATCTCAAATATTCCTAGTGCTGCTTTAGATTGATGATGTTTTCCCCTTTCTTTTCTCTTTATATTGTCAACTTAACTGCTCTGACTTATAAAGCTGTTAATCTTTCACACACATGCTTACGTTAAGCAGCTTAAGAGCACTGCAAACACTTTATCCTCATAAAGATTGAACTGCCCTGATATGAAACTTGTAGCTCTGGAATAGAACAAAATTTACGTACGCAAATAAAAGCTGAAGGTCAGGGACAGGCAGAGAGGCTGTAAATATTTCTGGGCCCATAATTCAGAAGGTTTGAAAAGAGGAGATGGGTTGATTGGCTTCAAGCTGCTTCTGTGCCCTGAGTCAGCAGGAGCTGAGAGGAGAGGGAAGAAGGTGCATTTCTTGCACCAGAGGGGGTGAGCAGGACAGGCAGCTGCTTCTGGTCCCATTGCAAATGTCTCAAGTGAAGTCAAGAGAGGTTCCGTCTCTGTTTTTGAAGGGGAGCTGACTCTGGTTTTGAAGGCAGGTTTGAAATGCCCCTGGCTGAATGTCTGGCAGTGTTTGGCTGTAGTTCCATGGGGTTTGCATCCTCTGCTCCCTCTTACATTGCTCAAGAGAAGCAGCAAAGAATCCAGGCAGCCCTTGGTGATGCAAGGACTAGTGATAGGGTTGGCTTGACCTTGGTGCAGGGCTATTACAGTGGCTGGGCACAGTTCAAGTGCAGATCAGGCTGCCTTTGTGTTGGGTGCTGCAGAAGCACGACTGCTGTTATCTGGTGCTGCTGCACCTCAAAGACAAGCCCTGGGCAGCAGAGTAAAGGACTCTGGACACCTCTAATAGCTATGAGAAAACACGTGTATGCACTGTGATTCACGTGCTCAGAGAAGTGATTTATCTGTGCTGGGCTGGTATCCTGCTGTTAATTCATAGAATCATATCATAGATTCATATAATTCATCATTCATTCATAATTCATCATACCTGGTCCTCATCACGATACCACAAGGCCTTTTGGGCCATGCGTGGAAGATGCTGCACCCACTGAGTCATTCTGGCTGTGGGGTCTGTGTGCACAGTCCCGATGTTACTTCCATCCCAGTTCCAGCTCTGTAGAGCTGAAAAGCTGTATAAAGACCAGCTCTAAGTGAAGGGTTTAGGAACAGGGTGGCTTCAGCAGTAGCATAACCTGACCCTGCCAGGCCATAGAGTACACGATGGCTTAAACTATTGCACCTTCTGATACCTTTCCTTGATGTACAGCTTTCCTGCCTATAGAAGCTTGATGCCATTCCTGTGTGCTGGAAATACACAGGGAGCCCTGGCATAAATAGGAACTAGGCCAGTACATCCCTCTTTTCCTCTCCAATATTATGTATTGGATCTCTGTGAACTTCTCTGGGAGTGATTTCTCTCTCCTCTTTTCCCTTCCTGCATGGGGAAAGAAGTGGCTGCGAAGCCCACTTGCCTGGAGAGCTGCAGTGAAACAGTTAACCTTTCCCAGGGCTTGTGATGGGGATGCAATTTATAATTGTATTTTCCAAGAGAGCTATAAACTTGTCTCCTATCAGTTTTCTGGCTGAGGCAGAGAGTCATCAAGAGTTGCATCAGGGATGAGGTATAATTCAACCAATTATAGCTGGCAGGTTATGCTGCACTTGTAAAGTACGGATTTTAAAGCCTGCAATTGCTGATAAACAGTATTGCAGGCAGAGCAGAGCAAAATCTGTTCTCACTGAAAGGCAAATTGTATCATTTAACCCTTTCCTCCCAGGGGACCGTTGTATCGCTGCCAGTGATGCTTTTGCACCTCTCTGCAGCACTTGTCATGGGTACACTGGGCTATGCAGGGGTTTGGGCTGTGTTGGCATCAGTGAAGGGGCTGCTTGTGCTGGGAAGGCAGAAGTGGGGCTTGAGTGCATGGAGCAGGCTGTGAGTCAATGGGCTGGGAAAGGCCATCTGCAAAGGAGGTGATTTCCCACCCTGAATGTCTGCAGGACAGGGGTATTCAGCCCAACACATTCAGCCCATGGATGCTGCCAGGCCATGCAGCACAGAGGAGTTCTCAGGAAGCGTGTGCTCTCTCCCTCCATCAGTAAGTGCTTTGCCTTTTTATACTCCATTTAGATCCGAAAGGGTAATTGTTTCCTTGTAGTAGCATTAATTGTAATCTCACTATTAGATAATTGTCCTTTCATCTGAGTGTGGCTGCTTCCGAATTACAGGATTACATCAGCAGCGAGGGGGGTGGCTGGGAGGCAGCAGCATCCTCTTGCAGCAGGGAGGTGTCCAACTGGATTCAAACTTCAATAAGGGAGAGGAAAGGTGGCTGGAACTCCAAATAATTCCCTTTTCCTGCTGCTCCAGCCCTCCAAGACCCTTCTTTGGCCAGAGCTAATTGATGCTCCTCAGAGCCACCACAGCCAAAGCACCACAGGAGATGGGAGGAGGATAAGGAAGAAGCAGCTCAGTGGGGTACCAGACACAGTGAACTGTGCAGACATGAGTGGTATTAAGTTCCCTTGTGAAGGAAGGGGGTGTTAAGCAGAGCTAAGGAGATGAACCTTCTGTTAACGCCATTCCCAGCTGCTCGCCCTCAACAGCCCTGGAAAACCATTCCTCTTTCCCAGCCCACCCTGCAGCTCCGTACCTGGAGCTGGAGGGACATTTTGGGATCAAGGCCACTAGAGGGCATCCTGGGATTCCCACAGACACAGCCTGGCAGAGGCAGCGCCGTGCTCTCCTCCAGGCTTTCCGTGACCCCCTCCAGGTCTCCCATTGCAGTCAACTTGCTCAGTTGCTTGGGAAAGAGGGAGGGATCTGCCCCTTTTGTGGTCCTTGCTCTGGCTGGTGGTTGGTACCTCAGCCAGGTCCTGCTGCTGGTGCTCCTCTGTGGGAAGTGGATTCATTGTGGGCCAGACCCCAGTAACAAAAGCAGTTACCAGTGCTGGAGGGATGTTACTGACACCCCTGAGAGAGGTTTCCTTAACAGTGATGGAAACTCCACATCTTCCCCAGGCAATCCATACCAGTGCTTCCTTACCCATCCTGCTAGATGGGCTTTCCAGGTACTACCGTGAATCTTATGCAGCTGAAGTTCATGTCTTCCTGCCTTACCCACCTCAGGCATGGAGAACACATTGTTCTCTTTCCTGTAGCAATCCTTTACATCTTTGCAGACTGATCCTGCGCCTTCCTTTCCCTAAGATAAACATGCCACCTCTTCCTCTCGTTCTTTGGAGGCTATCTTTCCATGCCTCTGATCATTCTTGTTGCTGTCCTCTGATTGCTCTCCAGCTGAGGCTCATCAGAGGTGCCTACAGGAAGTGTTTGCACATCTCATGCTGCTGGTCACCCCAATCCAGTCAGGTCTTTCATTGCAGAGCTGCTGCCAGATCAATGTTTTCCACCCCAAACCTTTTATTCTAAGTTCCTGCCTTGTTCCACATTTGCTCCTTTTCAACAGAGACACACCAGCATTGTTCCTGCAGCCCTTAAGGTTTCTCACTGGTGAGGAGCTTGGCCAGTGGAACCTATGGTGTGACCCTCTGCTGTATTGGGGGGCTGAGAACACAGAATGTCTTGTCTTGGCCCGAATAGAATCATTGAATGGTTTGGGTTGGAGAGGACCTTAAGATCATCCAGTTCCACCCTTTGCCATGAGCAGGGCCACCTCACACTAGACCATGTCGTCCAAGGCTCTGTCCAACCTGGCCTTGAACACTACCAAGGATGGAGCATTCATCACTTCTCTGGGCAC
>JANHGB010045109.1:0-24466 GCA_026283785.1 Coracopsis vasa | reverse complement strand
GAATGGGTTGCCCAGGGAAGCTGTGAATGCTCCATCCCTGGCAGTGTTCAAGGCCAGGTTGGACAGAGCCTTGGGTGCCGTGGTTTAGTGTGAGGTGCCCCTCCCCATGGCAGGGGAGTGATCTTAAGGTCCTTTCCAACCCTAACTATTCTATGATTCTATGATTTCTTCCCTAAATATTAGGACTCTTTTCTCAGCCCTTTTCCCTCTTTTTTTCCCCATTTTTACAGAAAATAGCAGAGAAATCCAAAGCTTTGCTTCCTACTGGGCAGAGAAGCGCCAAACAGGTAAGTTCATCTGCATCTCTATGTTTGACAGTAAGTACATTGCTAAAACCAGGCTGTTTTCTAACCCCACTATTGATGCTGAAGAGCATGGAGCTCCCCAGTACCTACATTGAAGCCAGTGAGGTGGTTTTCAAACAGTGGTTTTCCATTTTTGGAGGTGGAAGATACAGGACCCAGGATAAAAAGGCATATATAAGCCCTGCATAATTATTCTCTGCTTCTCTGTTCTCATGGGGCTGTTTTTCCCTTCTTGATGGGAGTTTTGGATACTCTGAAATACATAAGAGCAGTCCTGTACCTCCTTGCCTGGGATCTGGGCTCGTAGGCCAAGTGAAATCATCGCCCAAGAGCAAGGAGGGTACAAAGAAGTGAGAGGAGGTTTTATCAAGCCTCTGTTCTCAGTTTTAAAAGGGATCATCTATTCTATATAGATTTATATCATCTATTCTGTGTTCTTCAGCTATATTATACTTCGGTTAACTATTAAATGCATGTTAAAATAGATGTTTTTTCCTCTTTTTACCCATATTAGGACCTCTGTCCCTGAATAAATACTATGTATAATCTGAGTATATGCGCTATAGTGTTGTGCTTATAGGTTCATATGTACATGCATGTGTACGTAGTATATATGAAATACAATCAAATGCATGTCTGCCTGTACACATATGATTAAGAGTTTAAAGATACATGCATATATATGCATATGTGTGGAGTCTAACACAACTGGTAATGCAAAATATATATATATATATATATAATATTTGTATAAGAAATCTCCACAAATTTCAGTAACAGCTTTGATGCCATTAGATCATTTAGCTGTAGTATGAGTGGAACTCTGCCTAATTTCAGTGATGATTTCTCATATACTTGATATTCTTGTCTTTTAAAGGGCAGTCTGCAGATTTTCTGCCTTCCTAATCCTTTTTCATTCCCTACCTTGTGTTACCTGTCTTTCTCTTTCCTCCTTTATGTGCCTATAAGAGATTGTTGTTCTTTGTAGCATCAATGTTTCTCTGTAAAGAAGGGTGGAATGGTGCCACTGAAGACCCTCCCATTAGGGCAAGTCAATGGACCAAAGCTTTATAATATTACCTAGGTTTCAAGCAATTACAATTCTGCATTAGACCTTCTTGTCGTGTAGATGATTTTAGGTGGTAGTGCCACTGAAACAAAGGCCTTTGTGTGCCAAAGGGCTAATGTATTCCTTTACCCTTATTCCGAGTTCCTACCACTACCTCTGGAGTGATTGTGCACAGATGTTGTTTTCCAGCTTTGGATGTATAGAAATGTTCCAGCTTAGTCTTGCCCACCAACTGGTGATCTGTATTAAACATGGGTATTGTGCGTGGTTACATATAGCATGGTCTTGAATGGTGGTCAAATCCACTGGACGTCAAACAGGTATTGGTAGCTCAGAGATAAGGGGGTTTATATTGTGTAAATTAGCTGTGATTTGGGTTTTTTGATGTCTGTATTACATCACTTCTTGTGCTTTTAACCAACTTTGTTAGACTGCTATTGATGGAGTATATTCCAGAGGTGAGAACATCTCTGGTCTTGCCTGGGCTATACCACATGCTTGCATGGCCGTGGCTGTTCCATAAGATGTGGGATACTGATGGCCATTAATCAATGCAAATAGGATGCATAGCTGTTGTGCATCCCTGCACCTGGAGTAAGCCTGCATGCAATTAACTATTTTGGTATATTGAAAATGGTTGATGATTGCAAAAACAACCTTCTGGAAGTGATCAGGGTTTTAATAGAGAGGGAAACCAAGCTGTTGGACAAAAATACTTGAATCTTGGAAGCAGGTAATGGTGGACTTGGAAGTAAAGGGATGCTGGAGGAAGAACGGGACAGAGACAAACCCTTTTGCCTTAAAAAGGGTAAGAATCCAGGCATTAGGAGACTGTAGCAATAGAAATCTAGTGTAGGTCAGGCAGCAGTAGCAGAAACTGTGTTAAGCTGGATCAGCTGCATGTTGTTTCTCCTTGTAGCTGTCACTTGCCAGTGAATGCTGGTGGTTGGCTTCAGTGCATTATGCAAAAGAAGGGGTTGTAGTATGCCTTGCTGAGATGCTTATGACTCAGAAATAGGCTCGATCACACCCAAGAGCACATGTTTTTCATGCAATGACACATGCTTGGGCTGGGAACACATGAGGTTTCATCCACACTGCTTGAAAAGGATGAAAGTTAATCCACATCTGTTTCAGCTTTCCCGTGTGTTTGCAGCTTCACACGGCTTCTTCCTTCTTCAAGTATAAAGGGAGAGAGAGTAAATGTATAAGACCTGCTGAAGGGAATGCAGTGCTGTGATTGTTTTTCACTTATTATTATCTATCCAGCTGCAGATTGGTCAGGACATGCAAAATTATAGCTCCCCTAGCAACTCTAACCTGACCACTGTGTTCATGTGTTAAGGTGTTAAAGTTAACACCCTGTACATTACTCTTGCATTACCCTATACAGTAATGTAAAATGCTACATATGTTCAGGGGACTTGATTTATGGGTCTTGTGAGACTGCATTGTGAACTTTTGGATGTGGTGCAGATCCAGTCTGCACCATGCAGAGCTTTCTTTTATTTTATTTATATATAATATTTTTATATATATTAATAATATATAGTAGATATTATTAGATATATTATTATATACTGTATTTTATCAAATATTATACGTTGCTATATATTATATACATTTATAATATAATGTATTATATTATTATATAGTATATAAAATATATAACATATAAAATAATAATATATAATAATATATCTATATAAATATATAGATATTCATTAATATATACTACAGCAAATGGTAAGAGGTTTGATGAATGCCAGGTTTTTTATATGCATGTTCCTATAGTTCTGCTCTTCCATTGGGGAGTGGAGAATGTAAAATGTTTGGTAACCCAAACACTAATAATTTCTCTTTAGGGAGTAATTGATTTCCTAGACCCACATAACAGGTAAAAATTGGGATGTGAAGCGTTGGGAAAATTATTCTCCTGCCCATTGTGGTTAGCTGTAAGTACTGTTTAATTGAGTTTATGTGTGCATCAAAGCAAAAGAAAGGCATTGATCCAAAATTCCTTGAAGCTTGAAGTTATATAAATTCTTAATCAAGTATGTGCTTGTAAGAATGTATTCGTGTGCAGACAAATCAATGTAGTTCTATAGGTGCGTCTATTGAAAGGCACAGATTTTTACTGCGCTAAATGATCAGTGTGGAGCAGGAGTTGTAGCAACTATTAAAAAGAGGGGGAAAAAAAGCCCGTTCCCTTGAATCTGTGGAATTAGTTTTAACTCTTCACCCAGTGACCAAAATGAGATTTCAGAAGTCTTATTAAGGGAGTGCACAGGGGAATCCTGGAAAGCAGCTTTCCATTTATGAGAACTGCTGTATATTTGGTGGTGTGTTTGGTGATGTGTCACCTCTGGTTCCTGCTTATGTATGGGGCAGATGTGCCTCATATCCCACCTTCTCTCCCTGAGCAGACACACCTTGGTGCAAACCAGTTATTCCTCCTTCCAGGCGGAGCCCACTGTAGGAGATGGGTGTTTTAGGTACATAGGAGTGATGCAGAGCCTGGGATAGTGTGGTTAAGGGGAGGAGAGGTTGGATATCTGTCCTCTTGGGCTAAGTCCATCTCACAGAATGGTTGGGTATAATAAAGTATCATAATGTTTTAATAGCACAGATTACCCTTAATATTAAAATAATAAAGAATAGCCTGCAGAAACCCCACAAAATAGCCAAAAATCCCTCTGAGCATAGGAGATGAAATGAATCCTTCTTTTCAATTCTTTTTAATTATCATGCATCTAACATCATCTACTTCCTATAGAAAGAATATACTATTGTGCCCGTGATTGAATAAGTTCAACGGGTATTAAACCCAGCAGCAGAGTAGGCTGACAAGCTGAGTGCTCCTAAGGATCCATCCCTGGCAGTGCCTAGCGGTGACAGCCCATTTTCTTTATCCTTATGGCATCAGCAACATGTTTTGGAGCCACCTCCATCTTCCCTGGATCCTCATTCACCTTTAAACAGGGGAAGTTCAGGTTGGATATAAGGAAGAAGTTCTTCAGTGTGAGGGTGCTGAGGCATTGGAATGGGTTGCACAAGGAAGTTGTGAGTGCTCCATCCCTGGCGGTGTTCAAGGCCAGGTTGGACAGAGCCTTGGGTGACATGGTCTAGTGTGAGGTGTCCCTGCCCATGGCAGGGAGTTTGGAACTGGATGATCTTAAGGTCCTTTCCAACCCTAAGTATTCTATGATTCTATGATTCTATATGCTGTACTAAAGGGAGAAAAGAAATACATACTCATTGCTCCTTCACATTTTTTCTGAAGTACACTGGAAACAGTTCATTCAGCTGTACTGTAGCGCAGTTGATTAGATGAACAAAAAGCCATTTCCAAAGCTGTCCTTTCAATTTCTAACTCATTTCCTCTATTTCTCTGTTTCACAGTCTGTGTTGAAAAGGTTTATCCCCAGCTCCTAGACAAAGACAACTTGTGAATAACAAAGTCAATGTCAGAAATGTCTAGCAAAACGGAAAAAGGAAATGACTAATGAGAAAATCTCAGGCAACCCTTATCAGGACCTGTGGATAGTGGCTTTGGAGTAACAGCAAATTAGTGATGACATATGCTATAGCACTGCTTTTGTCACTCCTCCTGTGGCTGATTGGTAAGCTGTACTCTTTGGGAATGATGTTAAGCTCATCTTCTGTGAGCGCATGAGTAGCCATCCAAGTCGAATATGCTGTTCTCAAACAGCATCCAGGGATCCCTGCTTTTCAAAGCAATCACAGACTTTTGTTGCTCAAGTCTGGCAATTTGGGTAGAACCATCTCCTCGATCACTACTGTGTGTTATGTGAAACTAGAGCTACTCAGAAATGGTACTTGTTTGAAACTGGAGTATTTAGTTAGCTGCATGCCGGGAGGGTTCTGGCACAACCTCACTTGGGCTGAATAACCTATTTCTTTTAAGAAATAGCTCTGCCTTCATGCTTACCTATGGATGCAGTCAAATCTTAAGTCACCTGTTGGACTGCATTTAATATCTAGAGCCATAAAATATTAGGATTATGGCTGCATTTGTAATAATGTCCTATAGTCCATTACTTTGAGACATCACTGGTAGTGGAAGACATGAAAGTTTAAATGATTTCCAAGGGTCTGAGCTCCAGGTGCAGCAGAATTGTATCAGTCAGACTTGAGGTGTTAAAATCTAGTTGTAAGACTGGACAGTGGCTGAACAAAAGAAATACATGAGATAGAGTGGGATGTAATGTAACAGTCTTATTGTTTATTTGGGTGCCTTCCTGTTGTCAAGTCTGTGTAGACTGCCAGGCAAAGAAGAATTTGACAGAAGACAATGCAGTAGCCCTGTCTTTATTTCTGACCAATTCTGCCCTTTCATAACAGATGGCTTAAAACACTTGGAGGTGAAGAGAGTGTAGGATAATGTATAATCAGACTAATCAAGATCTGTCTGCATGTTGCCTGATAACCAGCACTGCCGTCATTGTTGCTTCAAGTGACCTACTCTGCACGTTCCCTCGGAGTTCTGGAAGTTGTTTCATCTGAAATATTTCATATTTATTACCATGTAATTCCCAGATTTCTTCATGTTCATTCTTCTGCTTTTGAATATTTGGAAAGTCTCTTTCTCTTTACCATTGTAAAGAGGGAGACCAAAATGTGACTCAGAACTTCTTGATTATAGCTGTCCATATTCAGGTGAGAATTTATTCAGTTCCTGTATGTGGAGAACTTTAAACATTTGCTGAGACCCTTGAAATTCACTGACTTCAGTGAATTATCTTGCTAATGACTTGGAAGGCAAATGTGTTCATTCAGGTGGGATCAAAAGTTTTTAGCAATGCAACCTTAACTTTAGATATACCAAAAAAAAACAAACTTACTTGCTATAACTAAATTTATTTGCTATTTATTTACATTTCTGTTTAGACTCACTTTACGTTAACAAAGGAATAATGATGTCTTCAAGTTATCTGTAGGATAAATAATGTGTTAGTGGTGTGTGTGAGTGGGAGGGGAAATACTGAAGAGAACAGCTTACCTTGATTTTCAGATCACTTATGAAGGTCTCAGATGAAACACCTGATGCCCTTCAAGACTCAGTTTCACTAAACTAATGTTCCACCCAGTGTGTTTTTAACAAGTACTGAATCTCACAATAAACTGAGAATTGTAATAGTTGAGGCAGAAACTCTGTGGGCTGTGAAGAGCTGTAATGTCTTGTACCTTAAAGATAACTCTTGACCTGACAGAGGAATTTTGAAACCACAGTCATATTCTGGAATAAACTAATTCATGTCAGTGTGGTCCTATGCAGTCAGGAACTGATTTGGGGATGCTTTCTCACAGCTCTTGTGAAATTATGACCCCCTCCCAAGCAGAGCAACTTCTCTCTCCTTACGGAATTGACTGCAATCAAATTCTTCTTACACCTACCACACAGCACAGTTGCTTTCATGAGAAAGCTGCACTGTGCTGGGCACCTTCTGTGTTTGCCTGGAGTAAGAGAGATGCAGGACTGTGGCTGCTGAGAGAAGGGATGGCATGTTTCACTTCCACTCACAAACTACCTGGGTTTCACTCTTACCAGTGGCTAAAGAAAGTGTCTGCTCAAACAACATTGGGAGTAACTGTTTATTGTCTTTTTAAGTACAAAGGCAGGATGATTTATGGAAATATATTTTAAAGTGGGGTTCAGGAGGTGAATTAGATGTTTAATTAGGTCTGTACTGCTTCTTCTGCAACATATAGCTATACTGAGGTTGTTATTCACATACCTTCTTGCATACCTTTCTTATGTTAGCTTGATGATTGAGAGATGTTAGCTGTACCGTTGGTCTTTTCTGAAGGTATGGTACTCATGCAAGCTTGAATCTAGTTTCCATAGGCCAGTGCTGCATTTAGGTGCTTAGAGTTTATGCAAATTGTGGTTTTCAAAGTGAAGAGACCCCATGACAGAATTAGACATTATTGAAGTGACAGAACTCAGTATTAGGCTTCTAAAAATCATACTCCAAGGTTTTGGGATCAGGGAGCCAATTGAAAACATGTGTATCCAAAATCACAGATTTGCATTGTGATCAACCTTATTTTCAAACGCCCAGTGCTTATCTCCAGTGTAGATAATAAAAACTATGAGAAAACTATGTTGAGATTCCAATGTAAAATGGTTATAAAACTAAATCACAGAGCACTGATTTCTCTTTTTTTCTCCCCCATTTGCTTAGGCAGATTGGAATCAGTTCCTAAATGCAAAAGAGGAGATCTAAGTCAAGCCTTTCAATGTTTGCCTGTTACTAATCTGGAACTTGATATATGTGACAGTCTTGCTATTCAGGCAATACCCATTTTGGTTCTCGCCTTGCCAATATGATTTTTTCTAAGCCTTCATTTCCCTGTAAACATGTCCTGCAAATCAGCTATGAAAAAAATATTAGATAAGAGAAATATTATTAGTTTCCTCTCCCTCCTGATCTACATGAGGGAATGTAGGTGTCACATCTTCCTTGGCACACTGTCATAGCAATTTATCCAGGCACCTGCTATCATATACCTAGCTCAGTAATATGATTCTGTCCTTATGCATTCAGTGATATTCACTCTGTTTTTACTCATAACCTAAACTAAATAGCAGGCAGTACGTGTGGGCTCAAGTTAGGTGATCCTCTCCTCTGTGTAGATTCTAAGCCATTTCAGTTTTGTTCTCTTTTTACAGTGGAAAGGTTCAAGAATAAGTATAGCTAGTATAAACATACTGACCTCAGGAATGTGGGGTAATCATGAGTAGTTTATATACGTTGGAAGTCGTGCCTGAGAGCTGTGATCTAACATGAACAGTCAATATGAAGTAGTTTTGCTTGTTTCCATGTGTCTCTCTATAAAATATTAAATGGAAAAACCTCATGGTGTCTTATAATAGAGTGTGTTGATGAGAGTGTGGTGAGAACAACCCCTGTCATCCATTTTGGTAATGCTTTCGACAAAGAAAGAAAAGGCGGTGATAGAATTCCTTGTTTGCTGCCATTCCAACTACCAACCAGTAGCAGTATAGTCTTAACATGATCCTCCTCAAATGCCATGAGGTCTGACATAGTTGTCCTCCTTATTTTCTCTTTAGAAGAGCAAACAAAGAAGCCTTACAGTGTAAAGCTTCATTTACAAAGAAACAAAAGAAGGACTGGTTGTAGTTGTTGCCAGAATACCAGCTGTTACTGCAAGTAACAAAACCAAAGGGTACTTTCCAACCCTTAGGTACTACAGGGATTTTGTTCCCTGTGACAGCAGGCACCTGTTTCTATAAAATGTTAAGTGGTTTACGTACAGAATTCTATTGGGTTACTTAGGAGAGGAATACTTCTAATGCTATTCACTGTAGAAATTGTTTGCCCTTTTATTTCTTTCAAGTATAGGATAAAGACTTTGCAAAGTAAAGGGCATCCTCCACTGCAGGATCAGTTTTGCTGAAATTCTGGGTCAAGTATATTTGGATCATATGGCAGAGAAAGCTGGGAGTATATGTTTTATCAAAGCAGCATCACTGCACCTAAACACTTCGCCATGACTATTAATCCGTTACAGAAGTCCTAATTCCCATTCCTTCTTCTGTAAACCCTGGTGCCTCTTAAATTACACAAGTGTGTCTTTCTGGAGAATGAACACATAAATTAATACTTTATCTCTGTATTTAGTTCCTGAAACAGTCATTTGGATTTGCAAGTGCCCGCCCGTTTGGAGTGCTTGTGGTGACATCTTGGTTCTGGTTTTGTCAGCACGCTTCTGTGTTAATGGTTGTTGTCTCACGTGGGAGAGAGCTGCCACAATACCAGCCACGATGAGTAAAGAGTACAGTTGGTTTAGCCTCCTAGATTCCTGGATGTTGTCTCTTCTCACAGAAGGAGGTAAAGTATTGGTAACCTTTCTCAAAGCTAACAGTGGCTGTCTTCCAAATGACAAGTTTTATTCCTGACAGGCCTCGATTGCAACTCACATGCAGCGGGAGTCAAAAAGAGAGCTTTAAATAATAGATGACATTTAAAAAAAGCTAAGCTAGTAATTAAAAATATGGCCTGCAAATTGCTTCTTTTCTTTTCCTAGTGGCTATTAAGAAGAACCTGTGGTGTCAGCCCAAAGTTCTGAAAAACCTTGGCTGGAAGCTTTGCAAAAGGGAGTTGACCTGAGGTTTCTACAAGGAGCGATGAAGAGGAAGAATGAACAAGCAGAAATCACTAAAACCAAAAACAGGTGGGGGAAGAAACTTCAGAGAATATGTATTTATCTTTTTAGTGCTTCATCTGGCCTCTGACTCTAAAGATTGCTTAGGATGTTGGGGCTTTTGTTTGCTTGCCTTTTTTCCCCACCACCACCCAAAGTGCTTTGTCCATTGCTGGATTTTAGTGTATATTCTGCTCAGGAGAGAAATTCACACAATTAAATATTCAGATAGATAGTGCTGTATAGATGGCAAAGACCAAAAGATCAAAGTGACATTTCTTTGCACAAAAACATAGCATTGATTTTGTATTTCTGTATAAAGAAGATGAAGCTTAATATGTTAAGTGCCTGTTGTCATTACTTGTGGTCATTTGGAGGCTACAGTACAGCTTTTGTGTCTCCAGCATCTCTAACGCTTGCCCTTTAAACTAGCTGTGAAATGTTTGGTTCCATCCTGGAGTTGTCAGTGCTGAGGTGGCTGCCTTAAGCTATTCTGTAGGGTACGGAGCAAGTCAGGTTCTGCAGAATGGGCTTCCCCAAGTGCCAGCACAGAAAGCATGAATAATTTAACCCAGGACAAGCGTTTTGGTTTTGTAAAACTGCTTGACATGGCAAACTGAGAAACTCCAGTTCTGTGGTAGAAAATGGGGTTTTTTTTGATCTCATGCTTAAAGTAACTCTAATAGAAAGCAGTTCTTAGTGAAGTAGAATATTATGAGTTACTGAAACAAAACAAAGGGATTTAATTTGCTTTGGATATATAAGAAAGGATTTCTGCATCGTGAACTTCTTGACACTCTGATTTCTTCTGTCCCTCTCTCTCCCTGGTTTGGGATAAGGATTCTTTTGAAATGTTTAGATTTTCTGCAGGTTATGGGAGCTGTTTTATGCCTCATCCTCATATCATCACACTAGAACTGTGGTCAAAAGAAGCTCTACTAGATCCTCCCTTTTGAATACAAAGTACCAAAACTGATAGAGAAGAATGTGATAGTGCTTATTCATCCTATGTACCCTTAAGAACTCCTTTGGTGTCATGAGATGGTTATACCATTTTATTGTGCTGGTTTGTTGCAGTCTGGTATTTTAGGCCCCTGTGCTTTTTTTCTTCTTTTAATTCATTGATGGCACAGTGGACATGCTCAGCTCTGTGAGCATAGCAGCGAGAGCAAAGTAGGGGTAGGTCA
This sequence comes from Coracopsis vasa, assembly GCA_026283785.1. Taxonomy (NCBI): domain Eukaryota; kingdom Metazoa; phylum Chordata; class Aves; order Psittaciformes; family Psittacidae; genus Coracopsis; species Coracopsis vasa. The sequence continues at coordinate 13,712 of JANHGB010045109.1, read as the reverse complement.
TGTGGAAAAGGAGATGATCTTCTTCTTGTGTCTGCTCCCTGTCAAGCAAATCTAGTGCTGCTGCTGCAGTGAATAGTTGCCTGGGGGAGTGGGAGCTATCCCATCAGAAAGCAGCACAAATACGGCTGCTTCATGAGGGGCAAGGTGGGAGCTGCAGGTGACCACAGTGCGGGCCTTTTCTCCAGCCTTCTACTCAATTAGAGATGGTACCAAGCAGAGGGGGCACTGTATGTCCAGTACCAGGAATGCAGTTACGGCAACAACAGGTAAGGTGCCAGTACACAGCACCTGGAAGGTACAGAATACTTTGGGGGATGTGTTGAGCAGTGACATGTGGCAAGCATGGGGGACTGGGGGAGTCACACTGAAACAAATACATCCTTGCATCAAAGAAAGCTTTGAACAGAATTTAGTGTGGGAAGCAAGACTGGAGAGGAAGATGGTGGGATGGTGTTACTAATCATGGTAATCATAGTCCTGTCTGTAGTATGTGTTTAAATAGAAAGGAGGTAAATAGCCCAAGGAGCAAAAGTATTATCAGTTTTACTGCTCTTGGGTTTAAGGTGGGTGAGATGCTTTTTGGAGAGGAGAAAGTTTCTCTTCAGTTCATGCACACTAGCTTGTTTGAATTCAGGATGTTTTGTAAAGCAGGATAAGAAGCTGACACAAACTTTTCCAGTGTCTTGGCATATTTTGGTTTTGCATCTCTGAAACAGCTCTTGGTTCCTGCTTACCTGTCTGTCTTGTTTCAAGGTATCTGTCTCAAGGTTTCTTTGCACATGAACTCTGTTTTCAGACGCTGCAAATGGCCATGGAAATGTGACAGCTTGGGCTTTGAACTTGAAGCAAAACATATCCTGGGCATTTATATATACAGTACATGCTTCTGTCTGCCAGAACATGTTAGTAAAATCACAACTGTTTTAAATTCCACAAAGCATCAATTTGATTTTCCCGTGTGGCCTCTCTTGAGCCTAGAAGCTCAATGTAACCTTAGAAAAATAATTCTATACCCTGAACATGTCATTCTAGCTCAGGATTACCTGTGTTTAATGCAATTATTTTTTGATGGGTCTGTTCTCAAGGGTGCATTTGATTTGTTCCCTCAATTACCTGAATAAAAAGCACTTTCTTGCTTTTTCTTCTCACTGCTAAAAGAGCAACAGGCTCACTTGTGGTGTCAAACTCACAAAACATTCATCGTAAGCTGGGAGACAAGGTAGAAGAATCTGCCCAAGTATCACTCAAGTGCATGCCCAGCTTTGTGTTTTCATTTTTCTCATGCTGAGCAATACCATCCCATTACTCTCTATGTAACTTTCCCTTCTTGTTGACATCTGGGTTTTTTTCCCCAAATGTATGAGACAATGATGCAGATAATGCACAGATTGGTTCAAGTAGAGTGGAGATCAGCAGTAAGTGATTGCAAGAAGAGAGGCGATATATTTTCACATACATATATGCACACATCCTTTTTTTAATACTCTGTTTTTCACTCATGATGCCTGCCTTCTTTTATAGTAACGCAAGAAGCAGAAGCCTTGAGGTTCAGCTTCACAACTGAGAAACCTAGATGTGCCTGCTGTCTGTATTCTGTTTTTTTCAGAGTAGTTATAATCTTGGTGAGAATTTTGAGCTAGAATAATTAAAGCTACAGTTTCAGTCTGACAAATTTAGCTCTTACTGTTAAGGATTTTACTATGGCTGTTTTTCTTACCATTTCAGCTAACTGCAGAACCCATCAAGTCTCGTAAGATCAACTAGCTGTTAGTGCATCTTTTTGCTTTTCTCCATAAGCTATAAAGAATGTTTTTGTAGGTTGATAAAGGTAGAAGGGCTCATCTGAGAGGCTGACAAGGTCAGTTCCTGCATCTAGTGTGTGTATAATTTCATCAAAGTGGATTTAATGTGAGAACTGTAAAGGATCCCTCCAAAGAATATCAAGGAAAACCACAGCTACCGGTCCTCTTTGTAAGTCACCCGGTGTTGCTTTAGGATATAACACTTGCCCTTTAACTTTGAGTATATTTGGATGCATAACATAGAGAACAAGATTACTAGAAGACTGGAGAGGAAGATTACTTAATACTAGAAGAGCTAGTATTAAGTAGTCTATTCTTTTAGTTCAGGGGCACTTGTATCTTACAGCATGGCTGATAGGTTATAGAAGGTCTCAAAGGAATCCCTTAGTGAGATTTTCTGTTTCCTCCTTTCCTGTTTCCTCCACCTTCCGTTCCCTGTTTTAGCATCAACTATGAAAGATGATGGTTAAATAATATTTGCCTGAATCTGAGTAATTTATAAATGCAGAGTCAGGACAAGACACCTTCACTGTATCTATAGTCAGTTTTACAATAACTGTGTGTGTGCGCCTGCATGTGTGTGTGCATAGATGCTAATCTCTGTCATTATAGGTATATGGCTATCTAGCTATATTATAGGTAGATTAAATTAACATTTTTCCCTGACTCTGCTGTTTGCTTATCCCCAGTAATATGAGCAGCTGCATTTGAAAAACATCCCCTGTAATCAGAAATATGTGTGGATTTCTTTGGAGAAGTATAGGATCTGGTTGAATGTCTGTGCTATCTTTCACAAGTTATTTGGTGTGGGGCTGTAGGCAGCACTGGTCTGTTCTGTGGACATACATTTGCTTACTTTGTCATGGTGCCAGCAAAAGAAAATTCCAAGCTTTAGGCACAAAGGCAATGACTTTAAGAGAAGAATGAAGAGGCAATAATTTTCAGATATGCCTATCTATTTCACTTCCTCAAATGGATGTGTTGTTATAAATAACTACATAATATTTCCATCACAGCCACTAATGTGCAGGGTTTACAGCATATATTCAAGTTTAATGGATTTCAGTTTACCCTTGAGAGAAGGGTGAAGTCTCAGTAGGACAACCTGACTTCCTTTAGATGAGATATAAGCAACAACTGTGCAATTGCAGAGCAGGTCTAAAAATAGCTTTCTGGCAGTACAGTACAAAGCAGTGAAGTATAAAAACAAGATACTGCAGTTAGCTTCTCACTGGAGATTTCCTCAACTTTAATTCAAAGTATAATGAAAGAATCTATATAATGTATAGGTACATAAATGTTTCTATTACATAAGTTGACTGTATTTAATGGAGTTGCACCTGCTCAAATTGACTCAGATTGTATGAAGGAAATGACAAGGTGCCACAGTACAAAAGCATCCCGTTACAGTAATAACAGTAGATGCTCAGAGCAGTTTCAGCAACTGTAACTAAATCTCCTCCTTTCTCCCACTAAAAAATAATAATAATAATAAAAAGGGTGGTTTATTGCCACAGAGACAATTACTAAGAGGCAAAGACAAAACTGGATCTATTTCTGTAGAAGATCTTCAGCTTTCATTAGTAGCCACCTCAGCACTCTTTCAGCAGAGCTCCTTCCATCATTTTGGGCAAGGGGGAATTCAGTCCAGGTGATACATGGTTCATTGATCGCAGGAGTCAAATAGGCCGTTACACTTCCTAAGCATCTTGCTTATTTAGATAAGAATGAAAGCCATTCATTGGCCTAGTTGAAATTAAATGAGCATCCTACTGAACTGTGGATCAATTATATATCATGTTGAGGTACTGGTTTCCAAGCAGATTTTGATCAGTGAACTCAGCTCTCCAACACTCCTCTCACTCACCTTTTAACTGAGAACACAGAGTGTATTGATCAGAATTGCTTTATAAGCCACTTAATGTGACTTGACAGAACTGATAGTCTGATAATCACACCTCAAACACGATTATAGTCAAGTAGGCTGCTTTTTATTGGTTTTGTTAATTTTGCCGTTTGTTATGAAATCTGTATGTTCACACTCACGTCTTGACTGCATGACCAGTGTACTCGGACTTCCATGCATAAATGAGCCTGCAGTAGCCATGTACAGAAAAAGAAAGGTTTGTTCTCATTTTTTCTTCTCCTTTTCTGAACCCTTGCTGTTTATCTGGCTCACAGGTCATCTGTTGTTCTTAAAAATGCCCACCAAAAAGTAGTTATATTGACTTGAAACCACACATATTCATTTTTACTTCAGAAAAGTGCCCTGTAATCACAGAGTATTGCCTTCTAGCACTGAAAATGCTAACCTTAAAAGCATTTGAGTGACAATCCGCAAACTTTACCTTCAGTGAAGAGCCTCGGTAATTACCTAGCTGCATCAAGACCATAAAGAGGGGCTTTTTTCTGTTCTTCATCAAATGCTACATAAGTTTAATGATTACTTTCATTACGAGATATCCAGATACACATGCTTTATTATTTACCATTGTAGAACATAGGGTACATATTTGCTCCTCTCACATGCATGTACACACCAGTAAGCCTACCTCTTAGCTGCATTACTAGTCTCTGGCTATTGAACCCAAACACATCTCAGTGCATTGTTCTAAGAAGACTGTTATTCCTTTTCTTCCTCTCCCCTCCAGAACTGAAGCTTGTAGGAAAAGAGATGTGGATAGTTCCAAAAGCAGATTTTCACACACAAATCTGGGGCAGCAGAGGTGGTGGCGTTTGTTATTTCTCCTGAACTGTTTATTGCTCTATAGAGGTTGACATGAGTGGAGCAGTTTTTCTTTTATTGCCAAAGTAAGGGTTAATGGGCCATTTGCAATAAAGTGGACCTTTTCCACTGGTGTTTTAATAGTCAGAGGTGGTGCCTTTGGACACAAACATCTATAAGCTTTTGGTTCTCCATGTGGAGGCAGATGCTCAGTGAATGTGAATAGCCTTAAGCTGCAGTGAGATAGCTGGCATTAGGACAAAGTGAGTCAGCTGAGTCAGCTCATGGGAACCTATAGAGTACATTCATAAGCCATGTACACTCCAGTTGGGCCAGAAGAATGAATTCTGGCCAAAGCTGACTGCAGCTCTGAAGACAGATATGCTCACTTGGGGGTTGGAGGTCCTACCTCCCAATAGCTGTTTTGAAAATGAGGCGATCATGTGCAGTGGACTTAGAGTTCTTTAACATCAGCTTGGTGTGAATGCATAAGACCTGTTGTCTAATGCATTTTCAAAAACCTAAGGTATGGCACATATTAGTAGCGTGGAAAGGGGGAATAGTGTATGGGTGTACTCTGAGTTTAAAAGGAAATAAATCTAAGGAATTAAACTTTTGAACAAGTTTCAGTGCTACTTCTCAAAGAGCTTAATGTCACAGAGATGTCAGGAATCCGTGAGTTGTTCTCCTGGCTTCAGTAGAAATGCAGAAATCTTGATATCATGTGAACAGGCAAAATAATTAGCTAGTAATTAGCTAACCTCTTAATTCTGGACAGATACTGATTTGATATTTCTTAATTTCTTAACTGTATTCATTTTTACTTTGGATGTTGATGGCATAACTCTAAATTTGGAGTTAGTCCTTCCTTCTGGCTGTTGTATATAGTGTGACTTATTTCCATCTTTATTACCCTTATATTAGTAGCAAAATCTAATGTTGTTTAAGGGTCTGGCTATTATTTTACAGTAAGTTTTCTGTTTTCTTCTTAGGAGCTTGGTGGCTCACACTGGCAGCACGAATAAGATGTTAAGGGGAAGTGGGGGAGGGACAAGGCTGAAAAAGTGTTAACACCCCCCTAGCAGAAACCTCCTGAGCCAGAGTGGAAATCCTTTCACAGTCATAGTCTTTCTGAAGTGTTGGTTTGGGGTTTTTTTATTGCCTGAAACAGGGACTCTGCCTCTTCTGGGAGCTTTGGAAACAATTGGTAAAATAAAGCAACACTGATATAATAAAGCAACAACAAAATTTCTGGGGTTGGATAACAGTGTTAGAATTTCTGGTTTAATTTGACGGATATTTCTGAATTTCCTGAGGAGGAAATTAGGAACTTGATGGAAAATGCTTAAAACGTTCAAATACATTGTTTTTCTACAGCATCTGTCAAGACTGCGGGAACTTGGCTGTGGCTTCTCCACATTTGGCTTTGGCAAGATGGCTTTTTATTCCCCTTGACCCTGTTCTTTAACTTGGGACTCATACCAAAATATTGCTGTGCTGTGTCTGAACTGATATTTAAATAAAATATGTATTTTAAAGATCATCATCCATTAAATACTCCAATAAAGATCATCATCCATTAAATACTCCAGTAAAGATCATCATCCATTAAATACTCCAGTAAAATAAAGCATGAAGCAAAGTTTTTAGTTTATCATTAGAAAGTGTTTCTGAATTCTCAGTGTCCTGAGATAGAGTGCTGAAAGATGCTGAGTAAGTGTTTGGGAAGCATAACTGGTCATACCTGAGTTGTTTTTCATTGCTGCTCATTGAATATAGGTAACACATAGCTTATTTGCATTGCATTGCATTGCATTTTGAACCACCAGAATCTTAGAATGGTTTAGGTTGGAAGGGACCTTAAAGCTCATCCAGTTCCAACCCCCCGCCACAGGCAGGGACGCCTTCCACTAGACCAAGTTGCTCCAAGCCTCGTCCAACCTTGGTTTGGGTAATAAAGAGAAGAGTTAATTTTGCCTCTATTGCTTCTGCTCATCACAGAGTAGTAGGTCTTTGGTTTATGGCCTGGCTATTCGAAAAATCTCTGAAGTTAAGGGTGGTAAATCCAAAGGGTATTAGGAGTCAGAACCAGATTCAATAAAGTAAGTAGGTATCTGAAGTGGGCTTTAGCAGCATTTTTACGTGGTTTTTGTGTATTAGACAAACAGGGCTATGTGTTTATTCCTCTAATGGGTTTATCTTTCTACAAAGTCACCTGAAAGTTACCACAGTCTTTACAGAGCATAGTGTGTGTTTGAACAGCAGAAGCAAACATGATGCAAATGTAACACTCTTCAGTGCTGAAATTAAGGATTATTTCAACATAATGTAGAGCTTTTTTACCTTGCTTGCTGCCTGCTTCAGCCTGGCAGGAGGCAGATGAATGTCAGATATCAAGTCTTTCACTGCAGAGAAAACATCACAGAGCAAACTCCTCAAATATGTCCTTTTTACCCCGAAATCTGTCCACTATTCACCTATATTTCTGAGTAGAAGCATGCCTTTCAAAATACAGTATGGGATAGTTTATATAGCATTGCATCTGCAGCAGAAGGTGTATAGCCACTTAACCCTTCGTTGTCAGAGCTTGACTTTACAGCTGTGCTTAATATACTTGGTATCAACTGTACATGAATACTTGAAGTCAAAGTATATTTGTTGATTCGTGCACTCACCTGGTCTAATGTGTGAACTCCTTCCAAGATTTCAGCCTAAAGTATTATACCTCTTCTTTATTATGCAAACTAAGACAAATTTTAACTGGCTACTCCCTTAAAATGCCATTGGTTTGCATTAGGATTCATTTCCCTAAGCCTTGTATCCCATCCATGTTCAGAACTCTGATCCTCAGCAGCCAGTCTTGAGAGCTTCCAGGCTCCTCTGTTTCCTCTTCTACTCAAGAGGACATAAATCCACAGCTCCCACCTTGAACAGGTGGCCAGCTGCAGCTTGGATCAGTAGCTCTCATAAAACAGAGTGGGTTCTGACTTGCTGAAACCTCAGAAAACCAGGCAGGTTTTATAGCACATGGAGAAATCAGACATCTGTTGTGCTGCTAGCACCTCAGGTGGGTAGTGTAATGCCAGCCTAGGTGTATCTACCCTGCAGAGCAGTTGAAAGCAACTGATGGGTTTGAAAAGTGATTGCAGTAAACTACTGATATGTACTGTAAACAAACTCAAGCAAATTTAAGCTGCCTACTTGAGTGGTGTTGGCAGTCATGTTTTTATAGCTGCCTTGTAAATATGACCTAAGTCCTTGTTCAGATTTGGCCTTTGGTTGTTTACCTCTCCACTGTTTCGATTAAAAGTAAGGCTCCATTTACTCTTTAAACATGGTGCCTTTGAAAGCCTTCCTCTCCAGATGAGAAGATTGGCTCATGTTTCAACATAATTGATTTTATAACACTTTTTATCCTTCAGTTAAGATACTAATGCTTTTTTCCTGCTGAATATTTAGTTATGGTATGTACAACACAGTTTGAACCACTGCAATTTCTCCTGAATGTCTTTCTACTTTAATTTATACTTTGGTATCGCAAAGCTGCAAGTGTGCAAACTAAACATCTGATGCCGTCTCACTGCTTGCCTTTCTCACTCTGCGCTATACCATGAAATTGCTCCAGTGTTTCTTTTCTCTGTACTGGGAGCAAAGGCTGAGGGAAACAAAGTGGACATACTGTAACAAAGATCAAACAGGTAGTGTTAACAGTATTTACTGTGTAAATATGAATATTGATAAATTAAGCATGGATCAAAGTGTCCTGAATATTACAAAGGCCAGCTGATTGGGAATCTGTAGTTTAAAAGGAATTGGTACTTAAGTCTGAGAAATTACACCCCTAAAAATGTTCTGCAGAATATCATGGAAAACTACGTCCATCTATAACGTTTAATGCATAAGTAGCAGTTTTGGCAAAGGTTAAAATGTCTATTGGAAACAGAAGGAAGAAGGAAATCTTTAACTGTCATGCATCTAAAGTTGCAGTTCTGGACATCTTAAACACAAGGCACTATTTCTTTTCCTGCCTGGGCCTGTTTGATTCCCCCCCCCTCCCCAGTCACGCTGTGGTTGTGGATGCTACACTCGTAAGTTTATTCATAAGCGTATTTTGTAGATTAGCTCTCCCCTTTCCTTCCAGGCTCCCTGGTTCTAATACTTCAAACACCTAAAGTAATTGCTGCTTGGAAAAGTAACGAGCTTGGGTTTTTTTCCTGCGTTTTGAGGGCTGACAGCTCCCTGATGAAGTCCATGGGGAAAAAGGAGTGCCCAAAACCTTTGAAAAGAAAGTTTTTCATGTCTTTTGCTGATTTTCAGTGATATTTATTGCAGCTCAAAGTCTTGACCAGCAGGTCATGGACTGAGAGCTTCCTCCACATAGAACCTTTCGTTTATGGCATCACTCTTAAACAAGCTTTCTTCTTTCTACCTCTTTAAGAATAGGTTTTATATGCCAGTTCCATGTTACTTAGCGTCTCCATATGCAAGTGGTCTTTCTGATACTGCTTAAGGTGAATGAGAGCACCAGAATGTAGGATGGTTAGAATGTTTCTAGTTTTTAACTGCCTTCCTGATCCCTCTGGATTTAGAGGGATCCCTCTAATTTTAAGGGATCACCTTTACTCTTCAGGTAAGCTCTGTGCAGCAGAGCAGCAGCACCACCCAGCTCCTTGAGAAAAGTTCTTTGTGCCTTTGCATCGGAGGGAACACCATGTTCCTTGTTCGGGATTCAGTGCTTACCTACTGGAGAGAAGAAACACTGTGATACAATTTAGACCAGAGACTCAAAAATGCAAGAAACTAAATCTTACCCCCATGGGAATTTCTATTTCTGAAAGCAATAAATACCAGATTTTGTCTAAAATGTAGCTGCTACTATTACCCATACATGTCAAACACATGGATGTCAGTGTGTAACTTTAATAACAGCATTATACTGAACTTGTGTAATTATGCAGCAAGCCACAAAATGCTCAGTGGAAATCCCTGTTCATTGGAAGTCTGGTTTTCCTAAAACTTAAACTGCTGGATTTCCTCCTTTACACTGGGTGCTGACACCAACAGTCCAGGGGCAATCCATAGGCTGAGATATATTGATGAAAACTTTGGGCTGTAAAAGCATTAATGATGGAGCAAAGGTATTGAAGTGCAGTCCGGGGGCAGGAAGGACTCCAGTTAAGCAGACTTACCATTTGCAGAGATTAGTGCAGGGAAAAATAAATTATTGGCAGAATGCTCCAGTCAGTTGGAACATTTCACTGGAAGGCAGATTACTGCTACTACTTTATTAACTTTGGAAACTAAAATAAGTCTGCCCTGAGGATGCTGGCTGAGGAGATCAGAAAGGTGCTGCTGAAACTGACCCACTGCTGCTTCAAGAAGAATCTAATAAAGTTAATGCTGGAGGTGGTATTTCAGAAGTGGTTGTTAAAGGTAACTGTCAAAATGCCCAGGAAAGCAAAAACTCCAGGGACTGTACCAGAAAACAGGAATATGAAAATGTGAAGCTGATGGTGGAAAGAGGAGAAAATAGAAGTTTAATTAACAACATAATTGGGTTTTAAAATCAGTTCAGCCCTTCATTAAAAGGTCGTTTGAAACTCAGAGTGAAAGAAATGTGTCTTCAAATATTCTAGCATATACTGAAGCTGTAAGCAGAATAACCACAAGGTGACTAGAAAGGGAATGACTTGAGAGTATATCACAGAGTCATGACATTTTGAGACAGCTTTTCAGCTATTCTAAGCTGCTGTAACTCCGTTGACTTCTCTAGAAGTGTATTCATTTCCATGAGCTGCACCTGGGAATGAAGGTAGGGTTGTTGAGGGGAGGATAGAGACATTTCTCTATAAAACTGGTGAGAGTGCACCTGGAATGCTGGGTTCAGTTGTGAGTCTGCCTGTATGAGGCATGGACGTATTGGAGTGGATCCACCAAAGGACCACAAAGAAGATGGAGGAGTTACAGTATCTGATATGTGAACAGGGGCTGAGAGAGCCGGGAGTATTTAGCTTACAGAAGAATAAAGAGAAATCTTAGCAATATGCTGAAGTGCTTAAATATCTGACGGGAGGGAGTAAGGAAAAATGAAGCTTGATTCTTACCAGTGGTGTCCAGTGAAAGGGCAAGAGGCAATGAGCACAAGCGTACGAAGCATTTAAGGATACGAAGCACATTTTTTACTGTGGCAGTGATCAAACACTGAAATGGTTGCTCAGAGAGACTGGAGATTCCATCCTTGGAGATACTCAAAACCATGGATAAGATCCAGAGCCACCTTCTCTAACTGACTGCCTTGAGCAGAGGCATTGGTCTGGTTGATCTCCGGAGGTTGCTTCCAGACTCAACCATTCTGGGATTCTTTTATCTGAGGAAACTGATAAGTTGGGGGGGCAGGGGTGAAGAAGCTCTTTTATTTTATCTTTTCATTATGAAGATTTATACTCTAGGCTTGGTAAGGGCTTTGAAACCTGATTTTCTGGAAGGCTGATATGCAAGGGTGTGAAGGAAGTGTCTGGGTTTTTCTCTGTCTGCTTCTGATATGCTTTTGGAAGGTCAGGTTTTCTAGAATTACTGATAGCTTTAGAAGTGTTTAACAGGCATGTGGGAAGAACTAAAAAGTCATTTCAATTGCAGATTGGAAGTTCTTGGAGCAACTACTGTGCTTTTTTCAGCTCTTTCAGCCTACATTGTGCTCTTATGATGCTGCCAAAATTAAAGAGGAAACATGAAGAAAAAAGACTGAAGTAGCTGCTAGACTGAGTAACCTCCTGTAGGAAATGTAGGGTATGCTAAATGGCTTGGAGAAGATAGCACAGGCAAAACAGGGCAACACTGAGTAGGAGGCAAGATAGGTTGTTGTCTCTTCTAGTCACAGAAAAAAATCACACAAGTCATTGGAAGATGTTCCTATTCCTTCCTGGGTAGTTGTAGAGAGGTCTAAAACATTTAGGTTTGACCCTGTGCTTCCTGGAAAGTAAAATTCCTGTTAATTTTTGAGGCACATAGGGTTGGAATTTTGTTAATGTGTGACTTGGAAAGAGAATCCCTGGTTTAACCTTCAAGTCTAACGTTCTGTCTCATCAAAGATGATACCACCTGTTCTGTAGCACTCACTGTAACAGGATATATCCTGAAGCAGAAATGAAAGAAAAGGAGTCTCTGCTGTTCAGTCCCGCAAGGCACGTAGTCCATCTGAGATTTTCCTTCTTTCACTCTGGGTGCACATGTTTTTGTAATGCATTTGGTTCCACAACATTCCTTTAAGGTGTTGTGGGGAAGTCTTGCAGCCCTCTTGCTGTACAACGAGAAAGCAGACTCGGCATCCTATGAGTAAGTTATGATGCGCTGGCTGTATCTCTTTGGTAACTGGGGTCTTAACGGAGAAATCCATCTGTAGCAAGGGCTGTGTAAACTGTCGAAGTGGTCTGACCTTGGCTGGCTACCAGACGTCTACCTGCCTGCTCTCTCACTCTCCCTCTCACCAGGACAGGGAGATGAAACAAGATAAGAGAGTGTGAGCCGAGATAAAGGCAGGGACATCACTCAACAATTACCATCATAGGCAAAACAGGCTTGATTTGGGGCAAAACTAATTTATTGACAATTAAAATAGAGTTGGATGGAAAGGAACAAAGACAAAAAATGAAAACACCGTCCCCCATGTCCCTCATTTCCAAGCTCAATTCTTTCCTTCATTCCTGACTCCTCTGCCTCCTCCAACTCCCAAATGCCTCAGGGGTGGTTAAATGGGAGTTTGAGTCAGTCTGTAATAGTTCCTCTCTGCTAATCCTTCCTCCTCACACTTTTCCTATGTTCCAGTGTGGGTCCTCTGCATGGACTCCAGTCCTTCAGGATAAACCTGCTCCACTATAGGCTTTCTTTCAGGAAGTAATCCATCTGCTTCAGTGTGAAGTCCCACGTTAGCTACAGTGTGGATATCTGCTCCACTTGTGTTTTCCTCCACAGGCTGCAGTGAGGTCCATGACTAGGTACGATTGCTGGTTTGGAAAGAGTGAATATTTCTTTCCCATTTGAAGTACTGAATTTGGAACTGTAAAAATGCTCTCTGAATAGACAGAGAGCAGTAAATGATACAGATGGGCTAAGCCATTAGTTGCAGTGCTGAGAATTAGGGAAAGTTCTTTCCTGGAGAAAAAGATTTCACCACCACTATAAAAAGTTTCCTGTTGGAGCAGGAATATGTAGCAGAATGTTGCTGTGTCAGATCAACACTACACTTCCAATATTCAAGTGCAATGAGTTAGTAATCTTCCTAGCAAAATTTAATGCCCTTCGGTACAGTCCTTCCAATGCTGAATTTGACCTGAAATACCCTTATTATTATATTTTAATTACTGTTATTATTATATTTTTAATTATTGTTGCCTATTTATTAACTTAGTGTATTGCAAACCTCTAGCCTGAAGAAGTTCCAACTCGGAAATGATCACCACAAAAGCCTTGCTGAATGTTAACTTGGTTTTGTTGCTAAAGTTGAACTGCATTATCTGGTTTGCTACAAATAGGACTACAATTATTTCTAACCCTGTGGGGTGTGTTGATTGGCAAGTGATAAATATCTCATAAAAACAATTTCTTTGGAGCACTTACAACAGCCAAAACCCAATGATTAATTGATTAGTGTCTGTTCTGGAGATAAAAAGTCCATAATTTATTTACAGTTTTAGCCTCAAATGCTCGTTAGAGGGTGGAACATGAAAGTCAGTGCATTGCTTACATTGTTTGATTGCAAAAAGAGGGTGTTGCTGTAGTTTAAATAACCAAACAGTGATGACTGTCTTTCCACATCCATTTATCAGAAGAAAACAGTGCAGAGAGCCAGTGCATTCTGCTGCTTCTCACACAAAAAAAAAAAGGGAAAATAAAGCAAGAAAAAAGCAAAGAAAAAAACCCCCACAGTGATGAAGAAAACTACAGAGGGAATGAGTCTAGATTCCTAATGAAAATCCTGGCTTTTCTGAGGGAAAATGCTTATATCCGTTACTTCCTTCTTGGGATTCCTTTAGTGTCTGATTCTTACATTATCACACCTCTACTTTTCACCTGTATAATAAGAAACGAACCATCTTCAGTGTTCTAAATTCCAAATCTGAGTACCAAAAAGCCTGAGGATTTTCACCAACCCAGCAAACAACTGCTTTTTTTGCCACACGAACCTGGAT